>MU167441.1:38051-52350 GCA_015951145.1 Cronartium quercuum f. sp. fusiforme G11
GATAGTAATTCCATCGCCCCTAATCCTACTGACACTGCATCGCATATCTTGGGGTGATAGAACATTGGATAGGCCCATCCGATACAAATATCTTGGCAGTGCAGTTTGATTGTTTGCCAGAGTCACAGAGTCTGCATGCTGCTCCCACCAGTTTGATCATTTGCGATCAAACTGGTGTGAGCACTTGACTCACCGACAGAGTTGCGGAGTCTGCATGCTGCTTGCACCAGTTTGATCACAGGTCACATCCAACTTGATCATTTGTGATCAAACTGGTGGGAGCACTCGACTCACTGACAGAGTTGGTGTGGAGTCTCTGCTTGCACTATTTTGGTTTGGTCACAGCGGAGCCACTGACCAGCTTGGCTGGGAAGCACTGCCAAGATATTTGTATCGGATGGGCCTATCCGATGTTCTATCACCCTGAGATATGCGATGCAGTGTCAGTAGGATTAGGTGCGATGGAATTACACTGCAATATGGTGTCAGAGCATTAGATACCGATAGTAATTCCATCGCACCTAATCCTACTGACACTGCATCGCATATCATGGGGTGATAGAACATCGGATAGGCCCATCCGATACAAATATCTTGGCAGTGAGTACTAGAGTCATCACAATCACACTGGGAAAATCAAGGTCATGTAGTGTATACAGGTTGCATGGTCCTGAATGCATGCCACACAGGTAAAAGTGGCCTGTCACTTTGACCAAAGTACAGACCTGCTTGAGTCATGTCATGGACTGTATACATTGTTTTAATCAGTAATTCATTCATTTTAAAAAAAGTGACATGATGAAAGTGTGCTGTCATACACTTTTTATGTCTGTGGACTAAACTTCCTTTCTTGGTTGAAAGGGGTTTAGTCCAATTCAATCTGTCATCCTGGCATGTGACTGTACCTCTGAGCTTGGCTCAGCCTAGAGCTTTATCAAGTTCAGTCAAAACTCAAGTCAAAAACTTTTAAGTATACCACCTGGCCAGTCCAAACCTTTACTTTGATTCAGTCAAAGTTTGACCTAAAAACTCATGTCAAAAACAGTATGGTACAAATAGTCTCTAGACTGTAGGTTCATGTGTGATTTTGTATCATATAACACACCAAGTGAGAGGCCTGTGAATAACTTAGCTTGATCACTATAGTAAAGCTAATAGGAAAAAAGTAGAGACAAGAAAGAATTTAAGACAAGATGGACCACAAAAGTACATGTACACAATTTAGAATTGAACCCCCAGCCACAAGGTGTCCCAACAACAAATGAAGTGAAAGAAAGAGAGATTTAGGCACAATCCCAATTGATATATGCACTGTCTAATCACCTTCCGGTAAGTATAAGCATAAATGTTCAAACCGGCCAGTGTCCAGTATGTATTGAGCTAAGAATGGGAATGCCTTCAGGTTGTTGAGTATGGCATTGGTGCTGTGAGTGTTCATTTGTAGTTTTTCAGTCTTCATTTTCATTCTAAAAGCCTTTCTGCTGAGTTTGATATTTTTGGCAGTAGAGTAAGAAGTGTGACACCATTTCAAGGACTCCCCATTCTTTACAGTACTTGGAGGGTGCTCACTTGAACCAGCACAAATAAGCATTGAGTGGGCAGTGTCCTGTCTGGAGTTGAAAAATCACCATTGCTTGCCCCTTTTCCAGGCCATTAAATGCATCAGCAATCTTCTTAGATGTGGTTTTAAAGGTCAGCATATGGCTAGGAAAATTGGATGAAGGGATACTCAGCACTCTCCATGTCGCCTGTAGCAAGCTGGATAGACTTGTTGGGAGTTGAGTCTTCCTCTCTTCCACCCTAGCTATGGTTTGAGTATGGTTAACAGACAGGGCACAGCATGTACAGTCCAAAGACTGTTTGTACCATACTGTTTTTGACATGAGTTTTTATGTCAAACTTTGACTGAATCAAAGTAAAGGTTTGGCCCAGCCAGGTGGTATGCTTAAACATTTTTGACTTGAGTTTTGACTGAACTTGATAAAGCTCTAGGCTGAGCCAAGCTCAGAGGTACAGTCACATGCCAGGATGACAGATTGAATTGGACTAAACCCCTTTCAACCAAGAAAGGAAGTTTAGTCCACAGACACAAAAAATGTGTGACAGCACACTGTCATCATGTCCCTTTTTTTAAGATGAATGAATTACTGATTAAAATTCTATGACATGACTCAAGCAGGTCTGTACTTTGGTCAAAGTGACAGGTCACTTTTTCCTGTGTCAGGACCTGGTGCACCTGTCAGAATACAGGACATCTCATCCTGTGAATGCTCTGTATTAATCATACCACCAACACACATATATACAGATGCATACTGAAGTGCATGTTGTGACATAGCCCTATGTAAAAACTGGTGGAAATACGTACCCTAAGTATGTAAAACACCTCGTGCTTCACCTTTGTAATACTACCCTACCCTTGATGAATTATTACCCTTTATGTGTCCCACAGCAAGCTTAAGCATGTGTATGTATTCTCATCAATGAGGACTACGCATATCAAAGGAGCAATTGAATCAGGGCACAGATCCTTTTAACTCCTGAGTACCCAAGTGATGCATTAAGAACTATGTCTAATTCCATAAATACCAGCCCTTTGTAACTCTCTTTTGGACTATATTGCCCAGTCCTACATATTGTCTGCAAAATTTTATTCCGAACCTTGTTGGAAGTCCTTAAAAACAATTTAAACTAGATTATATAATCTAAACTAAATACTAAAACGATATAAATATAACAAAGGATTAATACCAGCTATAAACGATTTAAATTAATCAAGAAAACAGTTTAAGTTAAACAAATTGATTTGCTGATTCGGATCGTTCAAATCAGATGGGATCAGTCGATCGAAACAAAACGGATCGAAGATGTTAAGGCAATTGTCCCATGTGTATACACCAAAGACATAAAGTGTTAATTGAGTTTTTTCATGTTAAGCCACAATAAAGGCTGTTTTGGACTTTCCTGACATCGCTACCAGATACGCATGTCACTGGTCTGAGTAGCAACGGTCTGGTGCATGGAAACATGTCATGTAAGTGTGACATGACCCAGGGCGCGGGAATTTTTTCTGTTTTTTACAGGACCGCGCAGCCTGTATACACTTCATGACCCCGATTTGCCCGGCGTGTGTGTTGTGAAAAATTGCCCCGAGGGTAGTGAAAGTGGGTGACCCCGCGGGTTCAGTTGGTTCGAAGCAAGAAGTGGTCGCCATAATAATAAATTCAGAATCGATTTAAAGTTCAACGTCACCATTTTCCTTCGTTACCACACGCTCCACTTACCGCTATCTCCTATCTCAACCCTGCTACTGCCCAACCAACTCATCCTCCGTCTTCAATCCCGATCCTGCCTTTAAGATGGCATCCCCAACTCAACCCTCTTATCTCACAGCCGAAAACGGTCACGATCCCGTGCCCACGTCCGGGCCGTCCCTACAGCAGCAACTGGAAAGCCTACGAACAGAGAAAGCGACTCTCGAAGGACAATACGGAGCCCTTCTAGGAAAACTTACCACTATGCGTAATACTCTTGGGGATAAGTTACGGCAAGATGCAGTTAGCCCCCGTCTGTCCTTTTCATCATTCGTCACCACGTCCAAAAGCACTACTCGAATGCTCATCAGCCTTTCTTCTTTTCCCACATCTTGCTTTGTTTTGTGAAACCTATGATGTTTGATTAGGATGAATTGGATAGGAGAGAGCAACAGATTGCACAACTTCAAGCTCAGAATGAAGATCTTCATCAAGGTCTTGAGGCACTCAAATCAGAGTTGTTTGCCTCTAATGAAGATACTGAGCGACTTCAGAGGGAACTCACTCACTTGCGTTCGCGAACGATGGATTCTCAACGTTTGATGGAAGATGAGCACTATGCGCGCGAAGAAGCATATCGGGAATGTCGGGAAGAGCTTGAGGGCCTGCGGAACGACTTGGAAGACAAGAAACGAGAGCTGATGAACGAGTCGGTACAGCGAGAGCAGGCGGAGGTGCGCGCGCAGAACCTTCAGACGGTCATTAGCAGCATGTCTAGGGATTTACAGCTGTTGAAGGAGGACCGTGACAATCAAGCGGAAAGTGCTGCGAACCTACAATCTGTTCTTGAGGAGTTCCAAGCAGGTATGTGATTGATTATTTGCCAACCTGATTTTTCGTATAAGTGGGTAACTGACTTGGCCAGTTTGAAACTCTTACTAGCCAAAGATAGTGAAATCCGTAGTGTGGTTAGTGAAACACAGAAGCGATTGGAAGAACTTGAGGCCGAGTTGGCTCTCTACAAGCAGAAAGCTTTAGTAGCAGAGGTTGGGGTCCCCCTTTTTTTTCTCGTTTTTGTTAACCCACGTAAGCTCATCTATGCTTTAAACAGACAAAGTTGGCAGCTACTCAATCCGACACCGCGCTATGTAACTCGATGAAGAAAGAATTGAAGGAAAAAAACATCCTGATAGGCAAAATCAGACATGAGGGTAAGCAAGAGCTTTCTTACACCAACCATTGTTTCAACAACCACCAACTCATGCCAATGTCTGTAGCTGTCATCTTGAACGAGCATCTCACAGAAGCTCTTCGCCGACTGCGCAGAGACACAGCCGAACACAGCGTCGATAGGTACATGTCTACTCCTTTGGGCTATGATTCCTCCTTGAAGCTCACACTTATCATAAAATTCCCTTTTGGTTCCCCAGCCGCCTGGTCACCAACGTCCTCCTTTCCTTCATCACTACCCCGAGAGCTGACACCAAACGATTCGAGATGTTGGCGTTATTAGCTAGTATACTCTCCTGGAACGACGATCAACGACAGCAAGTCGGCCTTCAGAAAGCCACCCCTAATGCTCGCCGGATCGCCACCGCAAAAGATTCTCATCATCGCTTATCCGAAGATCCAGATACGCTTGGGGACGGTGATACATTCACAGACCAATGGGTCTCATTTCTATTACGTGAAGCTAACTCAGTCGAATCTACTCCAACTCATACTAAATCTTTTATCAGCCCAGGTTTACCACCTTTATCATCATCTAGTACACAAAAAACTTTGGAACCACCTCATTCACCTGGTTCTAGTAGCCTTTCAACTTTTACATCTCTCACAAAACCAATCTCAGAACTGTAGCTGTTTTTTTTTCTCTTCTTTTTTCTTCTGTCCAACTCATCTCTTCATTTCTATCTTTTTATCTTTTCTTTTCGCATGCTTATTACTATCGGTTATTACAGTGTTCAGTCCTCCCTCCTTCATACCAATTTTTTTTTCCCTCTTCAATGGGTTTTGCTTCGTTTTTTTTTTTGTTACATTATTCAGGAGATTTGTCTATCTTTTGTCTGTTTTACTGGCTTCCTCATACTTTTGTCTTTCTCCTTGGTCTTTGCAATACTATTTCAATTAAACCCAGGACTTATTTAGACATGAGTGTAGACATACACGGATGTTGAAAAATAAAAGAGAGAGAGAGAAAGAGGGTGAGGGTGACAAGATCAAGATAAGTCTTGACTTTTAGTAAGATGATACTAATCAGTTTGTCTTGACAGACAAAATCAAGCCTTTCATAATTCAATTCCTCAAATGTTCATTTTCTCTGAAGGTACTTTGTGCGGTATATAACTCAAGCAGGTCTATCCGCATTATCACAGCAATATCACCCTTGACCTTTATTGACCAGAATCTCTCAAATACGTTTATCTTTACAATCAACTAACCAGGGAACAAAAAAAAAGAAAAAGATGACTTAGCCCAAGACATTATAACGACCAGCAGTTTGTCCAGGATTACGAGATTCAGCCTCGAGAGCTTGAGTGGTTGCTTCGATAAGAATATGTTTAATCTCGGTGATAGCACGTTGAACCTATAAGACAGAGATAAATTCTTAGCGTGTATTAAATAGTGCGTGGTAGTGGCGCAAAAGAGCAAAAACTCACTCTCCACTCTTCATTAGATTCGACAAGCAGATGAAGCTTCGGTGGTTCATCCGGCCCAGGCTCTTTACCCTTTTCATAGAATACACCTGGAAAGTGATGCGATCAAAAAGGTAAGGAAATCAATTATTATTATTTTTGTTATTATTTGGCTAAACATATAAGGAAGCGGATGAGAGATGCACCTTTGTTGGTAACTGAAGCTCCCGTGCTGTCCACCAATTGGACCATTGTCTCCTTATTGGTGACTTTCCATCTAGCTTTCTATTTTCCCACATCCAGGCGATTGGATTAAATAAATAATTTCAGCAAGACATTCCAAGTTAGAAATAGGAAAAGAATATCAACAGAGTCTCAGTTAAACCGCTCACCTGTGGATAGTCGTTTATAGGCACAATCGCATGAAAGTCGGTAGCATCGGGATCCTTTGAGCGAGGGTTCTCATGATTACCTGCTTGTGCTTGAGCGTTCTTGGCCGCAATCATGCTTCGGAGCTTAGCATTGAGATCGGCAACCACATTTTGAGCGCGCGCGATCCCGCTAGCATCCAATCTGTTCCGCGCTCCCCAAACATTTTGTTAAGTTTATAGGCTCAGGACAGGAGAACACAATATAGACATGCTCCACATACCCTTTGGCTTGTGCAGCCGCTTGGGCTGCTTTGAGAGCTGCGGTGAGAGCAGGAGTTGCAGCGGCATCGACCGGTGGGGGCGGTGCTGGCTTAGGAGTGGCTTGTGCTCGACGACTAGAATCCGGCGCCGGCCCGCGTTTCACCTCGACATTCAGCTCTGGGATCTCCACCGCACTCACCGTCGTACTCGTCCCCACCGCACCTGCACTGCTGACGGCTTGCCCGCCCTCCTCCTTGGCTAGTTCATCTCCTCCTGATTCTCCGTAAGCTGAGCGCTCTGCACGTGACTTCGCGTCCCGATCTTTCTCTAGTCTATCCAAGCCTTTACCACCAAAGCCTGAACCTGAAGCCTGCGCCTTGCCCGACTTGACTTTCTCCAAGAAAGCTAATAGAAAGCAAGTACATTCAAAATAGAGCATCATAGTCCATAGACAGGTCAGTAAGGTAGAGTGAATTCGAGGTTGGTAAGGGGAAGTCACTGACCATCAGACATAGTTTTAAGTTCATCGGGGTATTTGGCACCACTAGCGACCAGTGCCCGCAGCAAATCAACGGCGTATCTCTCTTGGTCGGGCGAGATGAAAGTGATGCAAGTACCTTTGTTGCCCGCCCTACCTGTTCGACCAGCACGATGAACGTAATCTTCCATGTGATTGGGCGCATCATAATTGATGACCAATTTAAGCTGTTTGACATCTAAACCGCGCGCAGCCACTGACGTAGCGATCACGATCGGTGTCACACCGGCTTTGAAGTCTGCAATTACTTGGTCTCGATCTACTTGCTCCTTACCACCGTGTAGAGAGAGACAGGGGTATCCCTTCTTGAGGAGGTCACGGAACAAGTTGTCAGCTGACTCTTGGCGGTCGACGAAGACTAACGAGCGAGACTCCGAGTCTTCGTTATAGAACCGACCAAGAATCTCGAGCAGTCGATTAAACTTGGTCGAATCTTCGCGCACTTCGACAATCTGTTCGATCTCAGAAGCTACTACTGACCGCCCACCGACAGTGATCTCGAGCGGGCGTCGAAGAATCTTGCGAGCCAAGGCTTCCATTTGTTTCGGGAACGTAGCCGAAAACAGTACAGTTTGCCGGTCCGGTCTGATCTGGTTCACGATCTTCATCACCTGTATTACCAAAACAAGATCGCACACCAAGAGATCAAAAACACAAGAGAGATGGTATTGAAGAGAACAGAAGACGCTGTGGGACTAACCTGCGGTTCGAAGCCCATGTCAAACATTCTGTCTGCTTCGTCCAAGACGAGATAAGTCACCCTGCGCATGTTAATTACTCGGCCTGAGTTAGTGGTGAGTAGTTCGATCATCCGACCAGGCGTACACACAATCACTTCGGCGCCGCGCTTCATGTCAGCAATGTTGTCTTTCAACGGCGAACCGCCATAAGCACATGCTGCCTGAACAAATAGAAAGACTTCTGGTTCAGCTGATGTCAGAAGGACTCTAGAAAGATAGATGAAGCTTGCTCACTCTCAAACCCAACGCCTTCAGGAACGGTCGACCTTCTTTGTAGATCTGAGTAGCTAATTCGCGAGTGGGAGTCATAATCATCGCGACCGGGCCCTCAAGAGATTCTAACGGCCTTTGATCCTTGATGTGTCGAAACATCGGTAGTAAGAACGCCAATGTCTTTCCCGAGCCCGTCTTAGCTACACCAATCACGTCACGTCCGGACATTATCGCAGGCACAGCTTGACCTTGGATTGGGGTTGGAGATTGGTAGCCGAGCGACTTGATGACTTCTAGACTTTGATATCACCCCCAAACCAAATGGATTCAATCAGCTTACTAATTGGTCTAAGGAGAATTCCTCAAATCAAAGTTAGTTTTTGCAAAAGAGATCTTACCATGCAGAATGTAATCCAAACCAACTCCATTTCATGACCGGTTTAGGACAATCTTGACCACGAATCTTGATACCGTCCATGGCTATTCGGATGTTTTCAGCTTCTTCCTCTGACATCTCTTCCACTTCCGCTGGTGGATGGTAAAATGCTTTGCGAAAGGTTTCATAGTTGATCTTGGTATGATCCACAGGCGCGAGGTCTTTTTTCTTCAATTTTTTGGCCGCAAGTCTGATACACGGATAGTGTGTAACAAATGTTACTAGGGTAGTTTGAGAAAAAAGTCAGAGAGATCGAGAGATACATACGCTAGGATGTCCTCTGGCCTTAGATTTGTCTTCTCGATCTCGTCATCACTACCAGCAGCCGCTTCCTCCTCCTCATCATCTTCGTCATCTTCAAACACCTTTCGTCCCTGGTTGAGCTGCGTCATTCGTTGCCGGTCACTTGCATTCACCTTGCTCACTTCGTCCGTGACTCCGGACATGTAAGCATCCAGTGGATCGACCTCTTCCTCCTCAATCACCATCGCGGATCGGTTTTGTTCCGGAACCTCGTTCGTGGGACCGACAGACAGCGAAGCAGCTTCGAATCGCTTCTTCCTAGTTTCTTCTACCACTTGAGAAAGCCGAACTTTAGTGGTACCGTCCTCTGACGTGTCAACTGGTCCGTTCGCATCCGCATTCGACTCGCCGTTGTTTTCTTCATCTTGAGTACTTCCCAACACTTTACGCTTGTTATATCCCCCATGGCCACCGTCAACCAAGTCTTCCTCATCACTATCTTCTTCAGCCTCGACAAGCTTCAAGAGATCATCATCAGCATTTATGGCTTCGAACTTGAGTTTTTGAATCTTCTTCTGGTTCCCATCATCCTCGGTTCCTAAAGCCGCTCCCATCTTGGCTTGGCCGTTGGGTAGGGTATCGGGGAACGAATTAAAGTTCGGCTTGGCCGGAAGACCCTTAATACCAACCGGCGCTGCGTTACGTTTCAGGCTTGCAGGTTGAAGAATGGGTGGGGTGGTGCCAAGTCGAGCTGAGATTGCTGCAGCAGCCAGGGCCGCTGCGGTCGCCTCATCTGCCGCAAGCGCGGTCGGTTTCTTGGGAAGACCTTTCACGGTTGTGCTGAGCGTTGAGACAGCGTTCGTCGAAGCTGGAGGTGGTACGGATATTTTGGGTTCTACCTCTTTTGAGGAGGTTACAACAGGGACCGTCGACGTCGATTTAGTTGAGGTTGCGAGATTGCCATCCTCTAGGGCTTTTTTGGCTTTCCACTGCTCGAGACGCTCGCGCTTCATACGTAGTTTCTGTTGCTCTAGGGTTTCGCCTGGTAGTCGTCCTTCGCGGGCTTCGGCAATTGCTCGAGCCTTGGCCACAGCTGAGCCAGGTGCTGAGGGATCGATGGATGGATTGGCGGAAGAGTTGACTGCCGTCGAAGCGGAGAGACTGGCAAAGAGATGGGCAGGTGACTTGGAAGGGTCGACTAGAGCAGGTGATTTGTGATCGATTCCAATCTCCGAGCTGGCTGCGATACCCTTGATCGAAAGCTCGGACTTGGGAGCTGACTGGGAATTTGAGCTTGACTCGGCTAGCTCATGAACTGGTGGAACACTTCGTTCTGTGCGATAGTCACTTCGCCTTCGATCCACCCGTTCGTCACGCGGTTTGTGTTCGTCGGGAGAACGGCTCCGACGCTTGCTATATCGACTATCCCGATCTCGACTCCTGCTTCTTCTTCTTTCACGAGGAATATGTTCATCAAGTCTCCGACGATCTTTTTCAGATCGGTGCCTATCTGAATCTCGATCACGCCCTCCGCGCTCACGCTCACGCTCACGGTCGCGACTGTGAGACCTCTGTCGCCGATCTGATCTTCGATCATCGTGAGTGTCCCTTGAGGAATGATTCCTTCCCGAGTCTAGGTGGTTTGAAGGCCTAGTGTCTTTGCTCGACCTCCGAAGGTCATCGTCTCTCTTCGAACCTCGCGGGTAGTCAGAAGCCCGATCATGATAATGGCCAGAATCGGTCCGGTGCGAATGAGTCTTTCGACGTTTGGAGTCGTCATGGGTTAAGCCATTTGGAGGGGACGGTGAGCGAGAGCGAGTGGCAGGCATACTCTTCAATGTCGAGAGAGAGAGAGACAGAGAGAGAGAGGAAAGGGCTGAATTACGAAATTTGGGACCCGAAGGTTTGTCGACTGAACACCACTCTAGGGGACTGTCACCGAGACCTGTCCCCAAGCCAGCCTAGTCCCCATCACCTGACACGCTCTGTCACAGCTTCAACCCAGGCCTGTTACAGAGCTCTCACTTTCCTGCCTCTAGGACGTTCTTGGTTTATTTTCTCAGTAGACACAAGTCATTTCTCAATCCTAGTCGGAATGGTAAACTGATGGCCTCCTGGATCAAACAAGAACAAACACAACTATGTATATTTTGTTGAAAGAAACCGGCCTGCGGAAAGCATACGTACATCCATTGTATTCGTGGTCCTTCTAATGGAGAAAGAATATGAGGAAGGACAATGATGGTGGACTATGTTCCGGATAGCCATTTCTTAAGAAAATGATTGACTTGCACTCTGTGATCTCATATTGCAAGGCTTCTTAAAATAAATGCAGAGTCACTGTGTTAATCAGTCATACATTAAGCTCTTGATCAAAATTGGCAAAATCATAGATGTCTTCCATCTTCAGACGTGAAGAAAAAGAAACAAAGTAATTGTTGAAATTGAATTTTGAGTGTTCTTGTTCAAAGAAACTCCCATCAAGACCTAATTTGGTGAGTGAGTGAAGTGTCAACGACCTGAGTTATTTTTTGTAAGGTTACCTCTGGTCCAACTGAAATTTCAAAGTCTTGTATAACCTCGGCTTTCAATCTTCAACGCTTTGCTTCATTAACTGCACACTTGATATCCACCACCAGCATAGTTGTGTCGCATCTGGACAGGCAACGCAACATCAAACGCTCAGATGCGACACAGTAAGCTATCTCTCAAGGTCCCCCCTTGGAAATTGAGCTATTCTGTCGCGTCTGAGCACGTGATGTTGCTATCTCTGACTCTCCACTCAACTTTTTTTTTCATTTGAGAGGTAGTCAAAACCCTAAACCTTCAAGCACTGATACCAACTGTTTTCAAGCATGACAAATTTGTGTAAGCTTTCTGATTTAATAACCTCATATTTTACCACACCCAATGATGATATAGGATGCCATCTTTCCCTGATGGCTCATTATTACTGTCGATGATCGATCAGATTTCTCAGTCTTTCAGGTTCTAACCAATAATATTACATGCAGCACTGGAATAAGATGCGATGTATTTGATTCCTGATAGGCATATTATAGTAGCCAAATTAAAACGCGGATTTGGTAATCCGATGCAATTACAATCAGTGTCCGTTGAGAGAGCTCCCGACCTTGGAGGCCTTCCAGACAGGCACTGTGAATGGTGGTCTCATCAACACACAGGAGATATCTAGTACAAGAATTCTTTTTGGGAATTGAGGTATAGTTGAACAAGTGTTACTGCACAGCTCCATTGCAGAAGCTTACTTTCCAAGACACTCAAAGGAAGAGATACAGAGGGATATATGTTACAATACCTTGACAGAGTACCTGTGATGATGGGTACATTCAAAAACAAGCCAGAAAAGAGTTAGTTCTGACGGAGGGAGTCAAGTCTACAAAATAAGTGACCAATACTGCGCACAATTATCATCTTCACGAGCCCCAACGCCCTTCCACATAACTGAGGAAGCCTGCCTTATCAGACCATCCAATTCCAGTCGTCTGTTTCATCTTACAAACCATGAGAAGAGTCTCCGCGCATTCTTCGAACACATCCCGCTCTTGACTTGCACCCGTGACCACAATGGGTCCTGACTTTGGGTATCGTAGGGTTAATGAACGAGGTGAAAATGTGGGTAAAAGGATCGGGCAGAGGTTTGCGTGGAAGATGTTGGCCAGGTTGGAGAATCGGGATGGGATTGGAGATGTGATCGAAGGTCGGAATTGGGTAGGGTTATCGTGTCTAAAATTCATTTCATTTTGTTAAGATGAGAGAGATATTTCCAATAGGTGGTCAGGTTACTCACTTCAGACCAAGGCAAAAGAAACGTATGTCCCGGCTATGTACACCTCGTAGTTCAGCAGTCAATTTGACAAAGCGTAAGATGGCTCGATTGTTGGACGTTGTAGCCTGGGTTTAGCAAGCGGTGGGTGCAAATTGACATGACATGATTAGTATCAAAACCCTACTTTCTATTAATGGCTCGTCCCTAAACCCTTTGATTTCAAACGAAACGACGTTCACTCAACTTCGGGGAGCACGACCACGGCTTGTCCTGACTTCCTTCCTGTATCCACCCATTCAGAGAGAGTTTTGAGCTTATCATTTGGTAGAGGAGAAGGCGGATGACCGGCTGTGGTAATCAGATGAAGTAGGGATCGAGCGGAGAACCCATCGATTGTAAGCTCATCTTGTGACCTTGAGCTTGGACTGGGAAGAATGAAGATTGGATCATAACTTTCGTAACCTTTTCCGCCATCAGTTTTTATTAACTTTAGCGCAAATAGGCCACTAGAAACATATACCTACATGTGTGCCAAATAGATTATATCCACGTAACTAGACCAGTTGATCACCACCACGTCACCAGCTTCAACTTGGGTTTTGGGTTCACGGCTATCTAACAGACAATCCAAAACGGAGATATGGGATTGGATTCGATACTGGTTAGAAGACCTGATAAACTATCATCGCGACACGAAAGAGTGGCTTACATAGACCTGTGCCTCGTAAATGGCGCATCAGCAGGCAATCGGGTAAAGCCAAGGAGGTAAAGTGCTATCCGACAGATCATGCAGGTCATCAAAAAGCTCAAACGCTTCATAGCCTTAGGTGAGGCTGTCTACCAAAGCAGGTAAAATTCATAGTAACAATTGAAGAGGGTTTTTTAGTCAGCCACAAGTGAAGCGGAAACGCAACCCATTCCAATATCCTTTGTCTTATCAGACAGGTTCCAAGCCTCATTTCAGGATTCTAGAAATTTTGAGAGACTCACCAATACAACCGCGAGAGTTTGATCGATCAGTACATATATCAACGCCAGCATAATCAGGAAACTAGTTCGTAGTGTCGCCAACCCGTAAAGTGGCCAACTCGGGTAGCTGGAGCTCGAGAGGGGTGGTGGCGGATAGACGAAGGGAGCCACGCCAGCCTTTCCATCCTATAGAAAACGAACTGAAGGTGAGGAAACGCCATCCGAGTACAAAGCTTTCGCTCGGATGACACGCGTCGGTTTCTCGTTCAGGACGCAACTATATGGACTGGTGCAGCCATCGCGATGGACGATATGGACTAAGGACACACCCTCCATTTTGAAAACTTTTGATCCATTCTCGCTTGGATAATTGATGAGATTCGGAGGTCCTGATGTGTTATTGTTTTGAGATCTGGACCGTGTTTTTGATTCAACCTTGATTGACTTGAAGACCCTTGTGCGACGACTGAAGAGTGGGAGCACCACCGGTACTTGGATCATATGACCAAATGTGAAATCTTTCGTAAACCTAGTTTCCTCCGCTCAGGGTCTAAGGGCATCTGCAGTCGTTGCACTAAACCCTCTCGTTACAGTTGATAAAGCATTTGTTGAACATTTTTTCGAAAAATGTGTCATCCAAACTAGGTTCGGACAGTCTAATCCAGAATGGCCAAAACTAAGCTTGGTGCCCGCTATCTTCAATAGCCGGATTCCGGTCAGTCAACAAAGGGTGAGCCATCCTCTCTGTTCTCTCCCCCTCCTCTCACTTCTCCTTCCCTTTAAAGTCAAGATGGAGGCGAAATGGATTTCTTGAGTCGGAAACGATGCCTGAACAAGAACTGGGCCTT
>MU167442.1:44478-57889 GCA_015951145.1 Cronartium quercuum f. sp. fusiforme G11
ATCCAATTCAACATGGGGATTCATAAAGTATGTCACTGCCAAGAAAATTGCATCACATAGCACAATGACAACAAAGTTATGTTTGAGGCAAGCTTATCAATAGTTTACTAGTAAGAATTTGACTAAATTAAGGTCAACTAGATCTCTACCCATTGGAAGTTGCTTGACCCTGAAGTGTTGAACATAAGGCCAAACCTGGGAGCCCTTAGCAGTGGCTGCTAGAGCTTTCGACGGAGCTCATTTGTCAAACTCTACTTTGGGACATCACAATGAATCCTACCCGATTGTCCCTTGAAATGATGACATAAACCAGTTCCTAACAACCTTCTTTGGAGAGGTTAAAAGTGGTGTCTTGGGCGTGCTGCAATTGGTATCTGGGTCAGCAACCACACAGAATCGTATTTGCGTAATTCATGTTCTCAGCAATCACAACACCGAGTCCTTGGCGTTATCATCATGCTTCTTTTGGCTTGAGAAATTAAACAGGCAGGTCATGAGCTATGGAACCGATGATGAGAAGAAAGAAGAATTACAAGGCACGAAAAACATATACAGATCTGTATCGATCATTCATAGAATTTTGGAGAAATCAGAGAGGAAAAGGGTCACCTCATCCGGAAGAAAGTGAGCAGCCAAGACAAAACAGAATGATGTGAATCGGGCAACTCTGAGATGTCAGGTTGGTTAGAAAAATGTGGGAAAACATATCCGATTTGCCTAAAATTGAACTTTTCGCATTCGACCGGTGAACTTCGAATCTCGTGGAACCTGATTAATACAAAAACCAAATCACGAAAATAAAGAAGCTCAGCCCTTGTCACTTGATCTTTTAAAAATCAAAAACTGTTTGAATCTCCAAGAACGAAGAGTTGTAGCATACGTCTTCTTTGCCTCTTTTTCGATACAGTTCTTTCTTCTTCAAGATCCAAGTTTGTTTGTCTTCGCCACCAGTTCGTTTGGAATGTTTGCGATGGTTTGAACGACGTTGTCGGCCGCTATCATATTTGACTCGTTTATTATCCGTGGCCGATTCTTCAGTAAGACCTTTGGGAACTTGGCTAGTTGAGCTTGAGGGACCTGTCATCAGAACCAGGTAGAATTTTTTGGCTTTCTGACTGTTGGGATCTGCATGTATTGATTTTGAGAAGGGGGGTTAAAAATGGAATTGGAAAGTGACAGAGTCACTTTAACTTTCTGGGCTGTCTCCATCACTGGAGGAAAGCTGAAAAGACTTTCAATAAGAAATACGCACAATCGACAACCAAACCACCCGTAAACCCGGCGCGATTGGCAAAGGACATGATGAATCGAACCTGGTCATCAGACTCAGGATAAAATTGGAAGACCGCTCGAGCGCCTCGAGCTAATGAAGCAAAGAGTGACTCAAAAAAGGCCTTTAATCGTTTAGGTGGAGAGTTTGTTGACTTGTCTGCATTACAAAGCCACTGAATGACCGATACACTAATATAAGGTAACTCAAGATAATAAAAACAGTTCAAACAGTAAGCATGAAAACCTTCGGAACAACGAGGTAAAGATATTTTGTTCAATACAGTCACTGGATGTACCTGATCGCCCCATCAAAGCTTCCGGCTCTGAAACCAAACCCCTGCCCGATATCATGCAGACACAGATCACCTTCGACCTCACGATCTAATGCAATCTCTAAGGATTTAGAACGAGAGACGAACGAATACGTAAGTCAGTATGATTTGTAGATCTTCTTGAGACAGATAGCGCAAGACTAACCAAGCATGCTACCACTGATATCAACTCCAACCCAATGATGACCTTCTGCAGTTAGAATTTCTCCACTGAGACCACTTCCACAACCAATATCGAGCAAAAGACTAGGCTTAGCGATGACCCTTTCATTTTCTGAGTCCCCATCCTCTGACATCGCTGATGACCCGGAAGCTACAGGTGGGTTGGTAGTGATGGTAGGTAAATTGAGTAGCTCTACACATCGTTCGGCCATCTCCGCTTGGATTGATTGTATTCGAGATGAGGTGGTATATTTTGCAGCTTCGGTATCATTGTAAAACTGTGAGTGTCAGATCGATAGGTCGGTCAGCTTCTTCTTCTTCTTTTTCTGGATTGTGCTGAAATGGATAAGGGAATAATGAGAAAATGATGTTGACTCAAAGACGATCTCGGGTGGTGCTTGGTGCTCTGGACGTGACATTCCAATCGTGACTCGAACAGTTCGGCTGGTGATGAAAGCTCAGGGCTAAGTGAGCTTGACTGAAATCGAGTTGGATACAAAACGAGAAATGAAATTTGGAGAGGAAAAAAAAAAAAAAAAAAAAAAAAAAAAAAAAAAATCAGTGGGGTACAGTCACCGAAAAAAAAGCTGACATAATCATCCACTTCAAATAAGTAAGGTGCCATAGACTGAATTTGTGAAACAACTGGCTCGATATTGATGGAAAATGTTCAAGTTTGACTTTGTGAGTCTTTACTTTTTTATCTTCCTACTGGACTTGTTAAACACTCAGTTGAATTAATTGTAAACTTGTCAGGACTTGAAAGAGTTGGAGGCAGAAGTTGATG
Organism: Cronartium quercuum f. sp. fusiforme G11; assembly: GCA_015951145.1. Classification (NCBI taxonomy): domain Eukaryota; kingdom Fungi; phylum Basidiomycota; class Pucciniomycetes; order Pucciniales; family Coleosporiaceae; genus Cronartium; species Cronartium quercuum. The sequence goes on from MU167442.1 coordinate 47,032, forward strand.
ATCCAGCATCATATTCTACCTCAAACATCTCCGCGTTAAAGATATCTGATGAAAACCCGACGCGAGATAGTGATTCGACGGATTCAGAGAGGGAATGCCATGAGATAGCCTTGAAGCAGCTGGTAAAGTCTCTCTTTCTTTTAAACTCACGAACCTCAACCTCAACCTGACCATCTCCGACTTCCGATTCAGCTCGAAAGTCTTCCACCTTTTTTATCCTATTCAACGATTGAAATACCTGGACCGACTGAAGAAGTTGAAGCATCAATCTGGAGGAGGGACTTGTACGATGCAAAGTATCAAACTTATCTCGACCCAGAAGATCAAACAAATTCGGACAGCGAAGAAGAGAAAGAGGAGGACCAAACTCCAGAGCGATTGACACAAGAATCAGAGAAAAAGAGGAAGGCAACAGCCAAAACCGACAGAACAAAGGATCCGACTCGATCAAATGATCATTTACAAAACTTGCTCACAGCGCCCTCAGACCTACTGCCAGGTGTCTACGAAGGTGGATTCAAGACATGGGAATCTAGTCTCGATCTTATACGATACTTTTCTCGTACTGGTATTCATCTTACTACTCGGCTGAAAGATCCAAAACGGAAGGAAACTATGCGACTGCTAGAAGTTGGTTGTGGGACCGCTCTGCCAACAGTTTGGCTACTCTATAAACTCTTCTACGACCTCATTTATCAAGATCATCTCAAGAACCAGAATTTGCAGGCTTCGAGCCAAAGTAATGAACCTTCGAGGGTTGCTCAACCACTCGAGTTTTATCTACAGGATTTTAATGAAGAAGGTGTGCAAGCAAAAGTTCTTTACTCCCATCGAATTTTGATCACCTCTTTTTTGAATTTAGGATTTGAACTGATAAAAGTTGCATTGAACTCTACCTCTCGGGATGATCCACCCCAGTTTTGTATCTCCTGACACTCCCGAATATCATCCTAGCCTTTCACCGGGCCAGTCAGCTTGCCTTAGCCAATGATAACCCGGATTCCGAATCAAATCAAACCGAAGTTGAACCCAGTGGAGACCTCGAGCTCACCGCAGATCTAAAAACTCGGTTTGTCAACCTACTGGAACGACACCACCTACAATTACGCTTCTTTCACGGTCCTTGGCGCTCCTTTCTCCGTACACCCTCCTCCTCTAACCAGTTCGAGTTAATTTATAGCTCAGAAACCATCTATTCACCTATCACACTTCCATCACTTGTCAGTCTCTTTGCACGCGCTACTGCTTCCCCACCGTCGAAAACCACCTTAACTCAACTACTGGTAGCTGCGAAGAAGGTTTACTTTGGCGTCGGTGGAAGTTCCTTTGAGTTTGTTAGACAAATAGAGGCTCTTGGAGGACAAGTGCACACCGTCTGGCCAACTGAATCTGACGATCCCGAGTCGCTGGGAGTCGGTCGGCTGATCATGAGTGTTACTTGGCCTGGTCATTCATGACTTAGAAGCTAATGGTTATTTTGCTGAGACCTTGTCTGACCACCTTCATTTTTGAGTCATGAAACATGCCTTATTGGCACCAACTGATATATAAAACTGGCCAAACTTTTGAATGCCCACCACTTTGCTATGTCATATACTGTACACATAATTTAGAATGGTATGTTTTTGAATATTCGTGTATATATTGGCATTTTGTACTTTTCATCCCTGCTGTCTTCCGTCCTCCGACTCCCATATTACCCGTTTGCCGGTACCCTGATGTTGACAGCTGGGGACAACACAAAGGGGTGCCTTTACACCCTTCGAAGCCTTCGACGTGAGGAGGGGGGGCCAAAGCGCAAGCGCAACGAAACGCAATGGAAGATTTGGCAATTCCATTGGGTTTCGGTACATTTTATTGCGTACATACATACGTAATAACTTGCGCAAAGATACGCAAAAACAAAGCTCATTTTCTGTGTTTTCCATTACGTTGTGAGCCCATCTCGCAATACAAATCTTTCTATTTCGAGTTCCTTGCGTGCACAACAGACTCGAAACCCAACGCAATAAGAGATTTCGAGTTTGAGTTGTTTTTTTTTTTTGTGCTGGCTTCGTTATCAATAACAAAAAACTAGATGCACTAGAAACTTACAGTTTCGACTGGGTTTTTCTAAATTAATTTGTGCTCGATTTTATCAATTTTGAAACCCCCTCATTCCTCCGGAGGAGGAGGGGCCTAGTTAAGCTAAATTGTCTTGCTCCTCGCGCGTTTTTTTTTTTTTTTTTTTTTTTTTTGAGTGCATTTGATTTTATATTTCGCACTACTGTCACCTAAAAGTTCTAAACACGGGAGGGGCCCGGTGACTGGATACTGTGTCTGTAAATTGTGCACGCATTTATAATACCAACTGCGCGTCGCTTCAAATTACTTTTCTGACTCGCGAAGAAAGAAGATACAGTCCAGACTACCACCAACATGTCTGGTTTAAATAAAACCAGGCCATCAAGGTCATGTAACTTGACATCAAAATTAGATGTAAACTGGATTTTACAGGATTTGTGCGTAGCATTTCTTATTTCAAGTTATAAAGACTGTAAGATTTGAGTAAAGGAGAATATACGGATGAGAATAGTAGAGTATGCAGTAAAACCAAATGGAACCTGTTGAGATTACTACAGAAGCCTTCTCAGGTATGTTGCAAAGTAGAATATTGGCATGCTGCGGTGTCCATCTTTCATCTTCAGATAGGCGGTTAGTAGAGCTCAAAATTTGGATCGTTTAGCGTGAGTTATAAATTTTATGGAACAGCTATAAAAAAATCCAATGTCAAGATGGAGTACCTTGCATTTGGAGCAACATGGCTTTTACCATTGACAATATTACACCACACAAGGGTTCGACTGGCAGCTCCAATGAATCCATCTCCTCATTACTTACTGGAGGCTGCAGATCATCTTGACAACTTGCACCATCTTCAAACCATCAGAACACTGGCAGAGAACTCTCCATCTTCCAGCACACTGGCAGCAACTGACTCTTATCTGGGCTTTCTGGGGGATCTTGATCCCCTTGGCTGGATCTCAAAAACTACTAACCAGGCAAAAATGGAACTGGTTCATCGGCGAGAGGATATGTGGTGGGACTCACAGACAGAACTTGATTTTCTGCTCCATCAAGGGCCTTCCGATAGATACTCCTTTGATCCGAGGTCACATGCTGAAGATTTGGCACCCAACCATAGCACTCAAGATGAAGAGCTGATGACTGATTCGCTTTGGCAGCACAGAAGTTACCCGGAGATGCCACATACCCAAAATGCAGATGGACCGCCACCTCAAAACCCCATCATTGAGACCTCACAGACTAAAGAGACCGGATCCGAAATCCAATGCCACTCTAGTCTTTCTTCTTTGTCCTCTCCTGTGGCAAATGTTCAGTGTGAGCTGGCAAGTACAAGCTCCCAAAACGCTCAAACTCATCAAGTATCAGTGAATTCAAAAGAAACTCAAGAATCGTGGCTCAATGTTGAGACTCCAGTTAAAGTGATACCACCAGCGAATTCAGATCCAGCATTCCTTAATGAGGACCTTTCCCAAACTGAACCAAGACATTCAAAATACAAAAAAACAAATCTAGATAAACAGGAGGGTAAAAAGCGCAAGATCACAAACCACAGATACAAGCATACAGGCCTTGCAATCCAAGAGAGCCCTGTGATAGTACAAGCCTTTGATCAATCAACAAATAATGTCATGAACCCGTTACCTACACCACATTTTGCACAGGATTTTCCATTACTTACAAAACTTTTCTCACGACCATCGGACAAGCTTCCTTTAGATAACGTTGGTTTGAGAAATCCAAGAATTGACGAAGTTGAGAATAGAAGAATTACTGGTTTACTTCAAAAGATGGGGTTAGGAGAACTTTCAAAGCTGAGGGATCTTCATGAGAAAATCTTATCTTACCTTGCTGAATTGAAACAAGATCTCTGGGGTAAATGTAGGATGTCAAACTGTGCCAACAAGATCAAAATGGAAAAGAGGATCACCAAAGCTATTCAAAAAGTAGAGAAGCGAGTTATAACTGGCGTACTTGGGTTCATAAGCCTATCACACACTCATATGCACCAGAATTTCAGCCCAAAACCTTCTTACCTTATGTGGGATGTTTTCAAAGGGTACATTTCGGGCTGGCACAATGTAGAGGAAAAATATTTTGACGATTTGGAAAGGAAAGAAGGAGAGTATGGAAAAGATTGTGATGAAGGTTTAAGGATGCTACCTAAATTTGATACACCAATTAGTTACCTTATGAGCTATCACAAGTTGTGTTCCAATTGGATAAAAGTCTATGAAACATTTCAATATAACTCAAGCCTCTCATTTACAGACTTTCAAAACTTGATTTACTTGTTTTTGCAAAAAGAAAAGGGGAGTCTTCAAAAAGAAGCAGAGATGAAGCGAAGAATTAAAGACAGAAGCCGAATAAAAATCCATGATTTTCCCCCAAGAAGATTGAAAGGCAAGAAAAAGCCAACGCAAAAGATGACAAACAATTTCTTCTGGACCAGGGCCTACTATGTTCTCAAAAACTGAAAGATCACAACATTGATCTTGACATATATTTTAAAAAACTGGAAGAGGATATGTGGCTTCGTTTGGATGAATACCTCAATAAAACAGGAAGTGGGAGATATTGCGGTAAACATGAAACTATCAAAAGAAAGATGGTGATTGATTCTGAAAGGAAGGAATAGACCCGAACAATGCAGGTCGCTAAGAAAAACCTGGGGCTTGGATACCTTGGATTGATGAAACAGCTTCACCAGAAGCTTGGAAAGGAATCAGAGCGAGATGAAATGTTAAAGATTAGTTGGCAGTTCTTGATGAATTTTTTTGAATCTTGGAGGGAGATTCAATGGGATTCTATTTACAACGAACAACTAAGCTCAATACAAGATCTAGGATTGGAGATAAGTATGGACAGAGGCTCATTCTCTGAGAAACTCTTTCTCAAGGTAAGGTCCTTCAGAGAATTTCACAAAATTCCCATCGCTTTAGTTTGGGACCTTCTTGATCAATGGACCAAACAGGAGTGCATTCCGCATAATGAGAATGATCTTGAATTTTATAAACACTTGGAAAATTTATATGATGTCAGACAGTTGTACAAGGCTCAAGTGGGATTTTGTGAGGACTTGGGTAATGTTGATGAACAGATTAAGAATTAGCTACTTTGTTTTTTTAATATGTTCTTCAACTTCTTGGATATCTTTGAAAGAAACACTTCAATTTTTGTAAACAAATACTTGGAGCCAGCACCCAGATTATATACATATTTCAATCATGATCCAAAAGGACCTGTACACTTCCAACCTAATCAGCTTGGAGGATGGTGCCCACAAAGTACATGGATGTTTGTCTTTGAGCCACTAGAATAAGTACATGTTGACTCAGATGAACCATCTGGACCTTAATTGGTGTGTATCTTGCTATCCAATCAACAATTTCATACTGTGATCTAAGTTAAAAATTCTGGCAGTACCAGCTTCTTCAGTTTTGCAGATGCACATTATCAGGGCTGAGCTACAGTGAGGCTAAGTTCCTAACTAGATTGAGTGGTAGAAGAACAGTTCAAGCCTTCAACCTACAACTACACACTGAGAGTCTACACTACTGGTACCCCCAGGTGTAGACTACAGTGAGTTGACCTGTAAGAACAGGGTTTGGAGAGTTAGACCCCTGCCAATCTATACACCTAAGCAGATGGTGTATAATGAATCTTTTGGGGTGTCGTAAGTGTTCTTCTATGTTGTATCACCATTCACAGTCTAAGGGAGCTGTTGAGTTGAGTTGTACCATGTGATAGCCATTACACCCACAAGCCTGGCAGTCACCAAGTGTGTGTACCTCAACAGTTAGAAAATCCCTCCGGATTGGGGTGGTCATGGGTTTGAATCCCATTGCACACATCTTTCTTGTCCCAACAGGATCTACTCAGGAGATCAAGGAGGATTCCTTTTATCTAGGAAGGATCACTCCAGACTATAGAAGAACCTATAGCCTAAGTGGGCAAGGGATAGCTACTTGGCTTATCTCTTAGAACTTGCTCTGGGTAGTTTTCCTATGACTCTTGGGGATCTTGATGTATCCAAGAGGCTACCTAAGGTAAGCTAGGATGAAGGATTACCAGTCCTTCAAGGTTGACCCCTTTACACTTTTCACCTTATGAACAATGTACTTTTTGAATAGATTTCCTTATGGATAATCCACAAATTATGCTGGTGTTCAGTTTAGGTGTTGGTGGTAAAAGGTAAGGAGGGGGGACTGAATCCAGGAGCTGGGAGGGGAATTTATATAGTCTGGACCCAGCTCCTTCCCTCTCTAGAGGAGTTGCATTTGAAACAAGGGGTTGAAATGGGGATGATATCCTTGTATGTGAATCCTGTTTCATGCCCTCACTGCCAAGAAAATTGCATCGCATACAGGCATGCTATGTCACATAGCAGGCCAAGGTGCGATGCAATAGGTCTATTTTCCAAGGTAGGGACCTTGAAAAATGGTCCATAGTATCGCATGAAGACATGCCATGTTACATAGCAAGCTTCCATGCGATGAAAATATGTTGGCAGTGCCTGTATCATTACTCTGTTTACACATGTAACTCTTGATACTGATTCTGAGATGTTAATATTAGTTCCTTTTTATGTACTATAATTTGTTACAGTGTTACTTTCATTCTTGTACTGAGAGTCTTTGTCCTGTGAAAGTCTGTGGGACTGCCCAGCAGTCCTCAGGGCTGACATGTGACATGCTTATGCACAAATCCTGTTTCATGTCCTGTATCATTACTCTGTTTACACCTGTGACTTTTGATATGGAGCCTGAGGTGTGAATTGGCTGTTAAACTACTTATTACTTATGTAGTACATATGTGACACATATGTTACACTATGTTTCTACATGTGTACAGCAATTGGTACACTTGTAATCCATATGTTTAAGTCTGGTTGCTTCAAAGAAATAAAGGGGCTTCGGCACAAACCTCTGTTACCACCCTTCTCCTTCCTTAGATTGGGGGACAATTGGGATAGGCAATAAGTTAATACAGGGTAGATGGTTATCTCGGAATTTGACTGATAAGGTCATCATCCTCTCAGAGAAACCTTGGGCAAAAATACAAGTGGTAGAAAGTAACTCATCAGGAGATGAGGCTTTGTGTTTGTATTTTATCTTGTAGGCTTTTTCTATAAGTGCTATATGTTTGTAAACGGAACAGCACTAAAAAAGAGTTAAAAAAATAAAAATAAAAAAATAAAAAATACATATGTTACACTATGTATTACACCTATTCTTCCTAGTTACTTTACATCACCGCCAAGAAAATTGCATCGCATAGAGGCATGCTATGTCACATAGCAGGCCAAGATGCGATGCAATAGGTCTATTTTCCAAGGTAGGGACCTTGAAAAATGGTCCATAGTATCACATGAAGACATGCTATGTTACATAGCAAGCTTCCATGCGATGAAAATATATTGGCAGTGCATGTATATGTCTAGTTTCAGTCTGTGGGAATTTTATGCATTCCTCATGGCTGACATGCCTTGTGACAGCCTGTGGGACTGCAGAGCAGTTCTCAGGACTGACACACATTGAGGACTCAGTTTTTGCAAAAAAAACACATCTGAATTTCACCAATTTGCACTGTTTTCTAAAATCTTTTACACAGTGGGACAGTTGTTGCAACCAGAGAGTGGCTTGTCCCCACAGTGCAAGAAGTTGTTACTAGAGCAAGGGTCAAAGCACTTGCTAGGTGGCTATGGTCACCTATTTAGCAGCTATTTACTTCCCTTGCTAGGGATTTCTTTCCAAGTTCAGAGTGGAGTGCACTTTTCCCTGCCACAAATTGGGTATTACAAGGCTAAAGTGTATATTATTTTACTTGTATTTTAAGTGGAATGATTCAGAATGTGCCAAGCATGTATAACTGCTGAAAAAAGGTCATTGAAAGATAGCAGGTTTGTTTTGTCAAGCAACAAGGGATCTATACTGTTGGTGTCAGCCCTGAGGACTTCGCAGCAGTCCCGCAGACTGTACAGGTCATGAGTACATATATTAATCATGTATATGTAAAGTATTACATATAGTAATTAAGTGTAAAGTAAGTGTTACATGTAAAAAAGAAGAATGTAACATAAGATTAGACAGGTAACACTAGTAACCACAACTCAGGCTCAGTTTCAAGAGTCATAAGAATAGTAGACTTATGACAAGAGCCTACATGTAGTCTGGTTACAAGCATAACCAACCACAAGCTGACCAGGTAACTCAGTATTAACATAAGGAGAACCACAAGTCAGCCCAAAGACCATGTCAGAGAGTGGCTCCTGTTAGGCCTCTTCCTGGCTTTTATCTTTAGTCTACACTGGTCACACCCAAGGGTGGACTAAAGTTAGATGACCTCTAAAGAGAGGGTTTGTGAGAGCTGAGTCTCTTTGTTTAGGTACTAGGTGCCAAAGGAGAGCACAGTTGAGCACTACAACTGTTTAACTCCAATCCTTCTCTGAGACAGGGTGCTCTAACTCCTGTCTTGGTGAGTTTATCTCTATCCTTACTAATCCTCACTAACAAAGAGTCTGCAAGACTCTAAAGTTACCAACCTGGTTATTTTGACCTTCAGTTACTCACACCTATGACCCTTTGCACTATTGAGCAGATGACTTTATTTAGAAGTATCCTCAATTAGGTGTTATTGGGTTGTTTAGGTGGTTGTAGTAAAAGGTGAGGGGAGAGAACTACTCCTGAGCAGAAGGGGGGGGGGGTTTATATACCTGTCAGGTTACCTCCTCCTCACTTTTAGACCATGGGCTGGCTTGTGGTTCCAGCTTATGTTACTATAGGGCCACATAGGCCAGCTTGTGGTTTTTTACTCTAATGACAGGGTTGTTTAACTAGCTCCTGTCATAAGTACAGTATGCTTATGACTCTTGAAGCTGAGCCTGAGATGTAATTAGTACAAGTGTGTTCTTATTACTCTTATCTTTCTCATGTACACTTGTTGTTACAGTTATAATTGCATATGTAATTGCCTTCTGACAACCTTTTGGGACTGTTGGACAGGCCTCAGGGTTGACATATATTCTTATGACACATATCTTTCTTATTTACACTTGTTGTTGCAGTTGTAATTCCATATGTAATCTCTAATTATCATGTGTAATTGTTTCTTGACAACCTTTGGGACTGTTGGACAGGCCTCAGGGTTGACAGACCAAAGGTGAAGGAAGGGACAACCCTCAAGGTATATAAAGCCTACCTCCTGGCTCAGCAAGAGGGCCTTTCCCCCAACTTTTACCACAACCACTTAACCTGAGCAACTTACACAAACATTGAGGATATCTTTCATAAGAAATATATCTACTCAATAGTGTAAAGCTCAATAAGTGTGAGTAACTAAAGTCTGACCCCCATAGGAGATTAGCTATCTCATTCCAGGATCCCTTGGTGTAATAGAAGTCTCACCAAGGAGTAAAACAACTAAAAGCTAAAATATAGGATAAAGGTGCCTGAGTAGGATTAACAACCCTCACTCTCTATATTCAGGATAGAAACTCTGCAGGTAGTTGTTGGCCCAACTACAAAGTCAGGTTGTCCTCCAGGGAACATCACCCTGAGGTATTAAAGAAGACTTCTTTTGATCATCAAATCCTCTTTTTAGAGGTCATATAACTGAAGTCTACACTTGGGTGAACCAGTGTAGGCTTAGTGGGTAACCAAAGGCAGATACCTGCCCTTGGAACTCCTTTTGATAGCCAGGAGGTAGCCTAACAGAAGCTCCCCCCTGACAGTTGGTGTATTTTGCTTCTCTTGTTATATTTCAAGTCTTAATGACAGTGTTGTGTTTGCTTGTTGTTTCTTTCTATTATGTTTTTGCCTTGCTAATTTTAGACCTAGGTCCATTTTCTGCTCTCCTTATATTTACATGCACATCTCTTGGTCAGGAAGGGCCTCTTTGTCTATCTTCTGAGTCTCTGTTTTGGGAGGGATTCACCACCAAGAAAATTGCATCGCATAGAGGCATGCTATGTCACATAGCAGGCCAAGATGCGATGCAATAGGTCTATTTTCCAAGGTAGGGACCTTGAAAAATGGTCCATAGTATCACATGAAGACATGCTATGTTACATAGCAAGCTTCCATGTGATGGAAATATGTTGGCAGTGATGACATGAGACTATCAAGGTTCTTAACAAATATGATTCAGTTTCTCTTTCTCATCATTCAGGAGGCTCAGGTGTTGAGAGGTGTGATATATCCCAAAACAAAATTATCAAATGTCCCAATGTGGCTGAATAGCTCAAAGCATCTGCTTCCATGTACTTTCATTCTCTCATCTCTGTTTCTCCTGGCACTATGTGCAAAACGCTGACATTTACCAGGTAAACGTCAATGTGACGTGCATCAGTCCGGGGCCATGACCTGCACGCTGACACACACCTTGACATATACCTACTATCCTAACTATACATTACATGTTTGCCTTTGTCAATTATTTCAACTTCCTAACTGTCATTGCGAGACACATGTGAGTCTCTCTCTCTCTCTCTTCTCTCTCTTCACTCGTCGGAGGTCAGTCGGGTCAGGAACAATGAGTTGACCAGACTGCCCTTCGCCGAGCGAGCACGGTAGTCTAGCGGGTTTGGCTTAACCTAACCCTGGTTTGGGCTTTGGCAAAGCTGTGTACCCTACACATGCCATAACACTCATCAAACCCACACACACCCAACTTTCTCCACCATGCCATCACCACCCCTGGTTGTGTGCCTGTGTTCTTTGGGTTATGATCTGCAATTTATTGACTCAAATGGACATTCTCAAAGAGGAAAACTCAAGACCAATCCAATGCACAA
>MU167442.1:60589-81161 GCA_015951145.1 Cronartium quercuum f. sp. fusiforme G11
AGAGAAGTGAATGTTAACTCACCATTGTGAGAGCAATACAACAACAACAACAACAAAAAAAAAAAAAAAAAAAAAAAAAAAAAAAAAAAAAAAAAGTGGGTTCTACTATCTTCTGCATTTTAAAAAAAAATCACACAGAGACCCCTCACCAACCTCTTCTAGGGTGTTCCAAGCTCCTCAGATGATGGTAGCTGTGAGGTACTTGCTTTGTCAGGTAAGGAACCTCACTGATGAGGATGGAAAGGGTGATGGGCATGGTATGTTGAAATACTCTGGAATCCCAAATGCCCAAGACTACTCCCTATAAGCCAAATGAGCACTGAATTCATCTAGAGCCAGTCTAGATGTCTAATAAAAATTCAGGGAGGGCTAGTGAAAAACTCCATACCTTTCACTGTCAATGACCACAAAAGTCTTGGCTTGTTATCCTCTTTCCAGATAATTGCCTCTTGATAGCCTGTAATCAAGAGGTAGTTATTTGAGTCAGACAAGAAAAGTTACTAGATTTGAACCCAATTGATCAAGAGACAAAAAGAAATTATGAAAAAAAAAGAAAAAGATGAGGACTACTTTTAATCAAGAAAGAAAACACCAAGGATACTATTGTATAGTCAGTGACAAAGATTTTTCACAGAAGAAGACACCGCCAGCAAAAATTACTCGGACAAGGCTGTCCGAGAACACCTCGGACAGCCTTGTCCGAGTAATTTTTGCTGGTGGTGAGATATCCCAGAATACTCTAGAGAGGTATTCAAGCTATCAAAGTTGTGATGATATTGAGGAAGGAAGGTTGAGGTCACAGGTTATTTTAAAAAGATAACTTCCCACAGCCTTCCTTTCCACTCAAAAATGTTTTCAAGAAGGAGGAGGTTAGACCTAAACCTGTTTAGCTAGGCTTAATAAACAATACTTCTATGTATCATTTAACTTTTGTTCATAGGTTACAGTAGGTCACTCACTACCTGTAAACCTGCTGTAGTATGTTATCATTATGTGACAGTATGCTGAACTCTCATCTATAGCTCTTGAAATTGAGCTATGAGGTGTAGTCAAGTATATTCATATTACAATTTGAAACCTCATGGTACTTCTTAAGTACTCAGAGGCCAACAGTAGCCAGCTGTCCAGTTTTCAGGGCTCCAAAAGACTTTGTTAATAAAGGGCCCATACTTTTCTCTCTCTGTTGGACCTTGACTCATCTTGAAGTTTGTCCCTCTGAACAGCACTCTTTACAGCTTTTGTTGTGAAGCTAGCTGTTGGGTTCTCTTGCCTAATGCTAAAGTATAATTCATGACTCTTGCATCTGGAAACTGGAATTGATATCAACTTTGAATTAAGTATTCTAGTCAAACTATGTCACAGTGGCATGAGCATCCTCAAGCCAGTTCAACTAGAGCTTGCAGGCTATGAGGTGATTTAGACAATTATGGATACCAATTGGATGGTGTGCATCAAAAATACCAAGCTTGGTCATAAGGCGGAGGGTGATGGTTGGATGGAAATACATAGGATTGAGAGCATTAATAAACCTTATGTGAAAGAAAGACTAAAAACCTTCTAAATCTATATTGCTGAAGACTCTAAGATATGGAGATGTTGACCAATCTTACTGTACTTCTACTGGAAATAAAATAAAAAAAATGCAAAGTGTTATGAGGGAAAGAGAAGAAAAATGCCAAACGATATAAAAGATCAAAATTATGAGGTTACTTGAGAAAAGTGAGCTAATGAACAAAGTAGGAAAATGATTGGATATGTTGTACAACATGGAAATGTCAGAACATGTAAGCTGGATGTTCCTATTAACAATTACCATTGGCCAAGTTCAGCAGCTTGGCCAGTTTCGACCTCCATCACAGTCTTGATAACCTCGTCCACCCCACGCAACGCGCCTTCATCCTTCCTAGCCTCGAGTAAGTATCTTTCAAGGCTTGTTTGATGAACAGGCTGTAGGCGGTTACAAAAGAGTGGGACGTCTTTACAAAGGCGATAGTGTTGACCAGCACGTACCTTCCAAGATTTGAACCGGTTTCCAAAGCTAGCGATAGACTCTCCTGGATATTGTTGGAGTTTACGAAGTGCATGATCCGTTTGCCTTGATTTATATCGCTTAGTTGGATTTGATGGAAATTGAATTTCCAAGAATTTGATCAACTCAGTCCAAGTTTGAGGTTGAGCACGTGTACCAAGGACCGCCAAAAACTCATCTTTGACGTCTCCTGCTAGGAATGATATTGCGACGTAATGATGAATCGAAGCGTGAGCACGTTGTTCACCCAAAGCAAACTTTAATCGTTCCAGAAAGTCCAATGGTGCCATATTTCCCAATCCATCAAAGGGAAGTATCTCAATGTGCTCCCACTCTGATTTTACTGCTGCAAAGTTTCGCATGAGGAATGGATCGCCTACTCGGAATCTGTACGGATGAGACCCAGCTACATTCAATCATTTTTTTCGATATTGTCAAAATGAGTCAAATTGAGAATCAAAGCACAACAAGAACCAGAGCATAGATTAAACCTACCTCGTGGGGCATACGGTACTTCTGTGTTCATGAAGGATTGTTGATTCGTTGAACCAGAAAGGTTGGGGTGAATAGGTTTGAAAGGGGCAGAGCGCATTTTGCGAAGTTGTACTTGAGGCTGCACAGATGCCAGGGGCGAGCGCGAGGAGTCATTTCTAACGTGCGGTTTATCTGATTCGGAATTTCCCATCCTATAAGGTTGATACAAATTTCCTGGGCAATTCTCCGTGAGTTCATCACGAGTTGCAAGAAAGCCAGATTGCCAGCGATACTGCAAGGCGTACCTTTGTAAGGAGGTTGATTTCTGGGAGTTGGTTTGTACGATACAGCTACTTTCGTGTTGTGCACTTGAGTCTCGCGATTGATGCTTGAGCGGGTGAGGACAGTATCGACATAATCCGAGGTGACGTGTTTTGCATTCTGTGGTTCTTGAGTTGATAATGAAGCCTTATTTTGTACTTCCCACGAAGGAATATTTCTACTGCGAGGCTCGATAAACACCAGCGGGTTCAAAAAGGTTTGAGGATCCTCGCTGATCGTAGGTTTCAGATACGTTTTGAGTGAAGTATGGCTATGATGCATACGTGCGCTACGGGATGTTGAATCTGAACGAGGTGCTCGATATATCCGCGTGATACTTCAATCAACAACCAGCGTTAGTAAGCCGTCCTAAAACTGCTAAGCAACTGATTATCGATTGGATCATGACCAGTAAAGGCTTACGAAGGCTTGTGGTTCAATGTAGGTGCAAGGTTTGCAGAGGATACAGTGGCAAGAAACAAGGGATCTTGATATGCTTGCGCTTGGCGTCTTGACCATTCCTCGTTAGTCTGCAAGTCGAGGGTCAGTTGAACCATAGCATGACGCGCTAGGGCGTCGATGGCTTCCCGTTGGTCAGGGCTTAATCGAGATATTTCCTCGTCAGATGACAAGCAACCGACAGCTGGGTTCTGTGGGCGTGGAAGCATGTTCTCATAGTGGTCCAATTGTTCGTGTGAAAGAACCATGGGGTAGGCTTTTGAGTTGATGTGAAGTTACTGGTCTGGATTTGGTTAGTCCAATGTGAAGAGGTTGACCTTTATCAAGAACCACCTCACCCATCTCATCCTTCTTTTCACCCTGCGCTCTCACAAACTCTGGTAGATCCTGGCTTATTACGGATTCATGTGGGACACATTACGCATCCGAGCTAACCCGAGGATAGCCCATAACTTCCCTTCGGATAGCCTCGGGCCCGGTACACCACCTTCTTTACACACACTAAACTGAAGGTACAAAGAACAGTCAATTCTGCAACTCACCAATCCACTAGCCAACTATCTCCCATATCAATGATGCCAAATCAATATCCATACCATCACACCCATAAAAACTCCAATACCACTTCCACAACCACCACCACCACCATCACCACTTCATTCTCCTGTCAATGCTGTTACCACCACCAAACATCATCCATGGTGTCAAATGTGACCCATTGGACCAGTACATATGAGATTATAGTTGCGCACTCAACCAGCAATAGCAACTCATGTCAATATGCCTGCCATTGAGGTGGCCTTCCTTGAACCAAGAAGAGAAATTGACCAGAACAGCCCACATTGGCTGAATGTACACTCTTAGGACCTCCATCTGCCTTATGTTCTGTGATGATAGGCTGTCCTTTCAAGCTCACTGCACAGTTTGACCCCAATACTATCACTTGGAACTTTTTTCCAAATTCTCACTCAAGTTTGGACCCTTGCACATATCAATTCATCTCCATTTGCAAACCCCAGCTGGTAGCAGGCCTTGCTCACCCAGCAAGCCATCTCATCAACAATCATCACCTTCTAACCCAATGAGGCCAAAATCCTGGGTTGGGATTTGAGGCAAAAGAGAAGTGGTGGTAGATGCAAAGGGAGTTTCTTTAGACCCTTTTCCATTGATTCCCAAAGCACTTCAATCTTTAAATCTTTGAGCTTGTTGGTCTAGGTTCAGATGAATTGGTATAAGGCAATTCTCTGAAATACATTTTAGTGGTCTTGTGTCATAGTGGTCAAGTGATGCACTTGTTCATGCACTTTTTATGACACTGCATGCAAAATGGGGTCACACACAGTGTGTGTGTCACCCTGTCACAAACATGACATACACAAATTAGCACTACAAATTTACATCTGTTGCCATCAATAGTACACATGTAAATACAAGTGTAACATAAGATTACATATAGTACTAATAAAAGTACATATGTAATCATATTATTAAAATGCCATTAAATATATGTACAAACAGGTAATAATGATTAATGACAGTGCAGGCTCAGTTTCAAAAGCCTTAAGTATGTAATTATAACAGGAATGGATACACAACAATGTAATAAGTACTCAACCACAACTCAACCAAGGGTTGTCATGGTGACCCAAGCTACCCACAAGTAGGCCATTAGCTTAATAGTGAGGGACAAGCCTGAGAACAGGGTATATAAACCCTCCCCTCATGTGAAAGTACAGTAGAGCATACCAGATTATAGTGATAGAAGAAAGATGCTTATATCAAAGCAACTCCAGTGTCACTTCACTTTCACCTCTTGGCATTCTCATGCTTGCTCTTTCCCTATGCTCAATAATAGCTGGGAAAGAGTAAGTCACTCCATTTCACTCTTTCTCCCTTTTCTCTCTATTCATCATCTCATTCCTTTTCATTTCATTCTCTCATGCACAAGTACCTGTCCCTGATTTATTTCATTTGGCTCATGTATGACTGTCCACAGAATATATGTATTTGTTTCTTTCTTACTGACAGCACCTGAGCTTTATTATCCCACACACTTGAAGAATTCCAGCACCACCCTGATACCAAAGTGATCCAAATGGGGTTGAGCAACTCTTCAATGCTGACCACAAGCTCACACTGACCTAAATTGTCAAGTGTGGGATAAATAAACTCAGGCTGTCAGTGAAGAGAATCAGAAAATGATATATTCTGTAGACAGCCAATTTCAATATAGAGTCAGGTACTTATCAGAAAAAATATAGACAGATAAATAGAGAGATAAGAGGAATATCAAGAGAAATGTAGGTGACTTGCTCTTTTCCAGCTATAATTGAGCTTAGGGAAAGAGTAGATCTTGGGTCTACGAGAGGGATGGAAGATAGCGCTGGAGGCTACTTGGTATTAGCATATCTTATCCTTCTAGCCTGATTTGACGTGCGTTACTGACTTTTCACAACACTTCTATTTAGGTTAGAATGGAGCTTTCATCCCATGTCTCATTACTATTCTAACTCTCTCATTCCTGTTGTAACCAGGTCAGCATGTGTGGCTAGTGATCAAGGGTTGAAGAGTTGTTCAACCCCATATTGATCATATTTGTAACAGATCTCACACTTTGGATTTATGAAAGTCTTTACCTCAGGCCAGGAGTGGGTCCCAATCCCCAACCTTTTACCACCATACCCAACAGCACAATAAGCACAACATTGGGGATACTTGTAAACAAATCATCTGCTCAATAGTGCAACAGTGCTAAAGGTATCAGTATAAGGAGTTCACCCATAGGCTGGTAGACCTTGCTCCTTGATATCCTTGTCTGTGAGGACTCACAAGGGTTAGAGCTAAAGAATCACCCAAGCAGGAAAAGAGCACCCTGGCTTGTAAAAGAAGGATCAGAGTGGAGTATTACAAAGTGCTTAACTGTAAGTCTGAATCCCTGAGTGAAGATTACCAAACTCCAGACCCAGTTCTCCAAATTCTCATCCTTGAGGTCAACTAGCTGCAGTCAGTACTTGGGGGAATTCCCAGTACCACCAGCATAAATTGTTTGAAAGGGGTCCACATTACCTTTCAATCCTACTGCCTTGTGTTGGTATGTTTGTTCTGGAAAATATCTTCATTTGTATTTCCCTTTTTTGGCCTTCATTTTACATCTCCATGTTGTCCATGCTAATCTTCCTTTTTTCATTGTTTTCTTGGAGCTCATACCCCATCTGGCATGTAACTTTCACTGTCTGTAGAGCTGTTTAGTATATATAGCCCTCCAATTGGCTGCTTGTAAGAAACCATCAGTGTTGAATTTCTTGCTCTCACCTCTTTTAACCCAATTCGAAAAGTCGGTCTGTAAAATGCTCATCAATCACTAGAGCACTCTTATAAAAAAAAAAAAAAAAAAAAAAAAAAAAAAAAAAAAAAAAAAAAAAAAAAACTCTTACTAATGATATTAAAACCATTTTCTTTTTCTTCTTTAAACGTACTTCTTCTTTCAAACGCGCCTCAAACAGCTTCTTCAATCTTTAACCCAATTTTTTTTGTTTTTTTTTCAATATAATCACAATCAAAAATTTTACCCCACGCGCACTTATTTTCCCAAGTTTTAAAAAAACGTCCCAACGATTGATTTTATTGGGATCTTGAAATCGAATTCACTAGCTGAGCTCTAATGTTGGGTAAGTGGTGTCAGGTCGATAAGGAAAGTCGAATTTTGAAAAAATAAAAAATAAAAAAAACATTTCAAATGATTTCCCAATCTTTAGGTTCTAGAGGGAGTGTACCGGTCAATTTCCAATATTTTGTTTTCGCCTCACCTTCGATTAAAGAGATTCCAATAGTATGATGAATTGATACCAAAAAAAAAAAAAAAACTAAACTTTTACATTCTCCCAACGCTTGTCTTAATTTAGTTAAAACTTCTGATGTGATAGGGTAACATGACCCATCATAAGGCATGATCCCTTTGAGATTCCAGTTGGCCTAAACTTGGGTAAAGCTCACTTTTGAGTTGTACAGAATTAGACTGAACCTGATCCGAAAGTTTCGTCAATTGATCGAAATGCATTAAAACCATGTAAATAAAAGAAAATAACTCATTTGCGAAAGCTTTGAAACAATGACCTGCAATAGGATATATATATATATATGACTTACCTTATAAAATCGTATTCGTTTCTTGGGTATTTAAAGTATCGTCTTGATGACAATAAAAGGGAGTGTGCTTTGAAATTGTAAAGGGGGTAAGACATTAGGTGTACAAGTCAATTTTTCCGATGAGATCACAGATTGATCTGGCATTCCATCTTGAGTGAACGGATTGAGATCAGTGAGCAGCTTTGGCGAAGCTTGCAGGATCGTCACCGATGCGTCTAAGCCCGACGGATAAGAAAAATGCTCGGGTACAGTCGATCTCTCCTTTATGTCTAATTTCCTGTAACTGACCTTGATCATCTTTTGTACCGTTTGAATGATACGCAAGTTGATGCTGAGGTAGGCTGTCGATCTGGAAAGAGGATGGCTCAGAGATATCGTTGAGTATCATACGATCACCATCGAAATCACACCTTCCAACGATCGGCTGTACTTGATTAACTACAAGTTCATGGGTAGGAGCGCCTATTGCAGCTTCGAGACCTCGCTGTTGAGTTGTACGAGTGGATCCGGTCATCACACCTTCTGAAGCTTTTGTACACACTGAAATTTCATGTACCTCGCAAAGGGTTACTTTTGGTTCTGGACTCTGATATATAATTTTTGTAGGATATTGAGTATGAAAAACCGGAGAAGCTGATGCGGAACAAGAGGAGTGACTACCGCTAGAAGTCTGTGTGTTGAGTTTTCATATACTCGGTGACCTGAAGACGTTTAGCAAAGGATATCTTTTTTGGGTGAAGAGCGCGCTGAGACGGATCCTGACATGCTCTGATGAGGATCATGAGTTCCGCCTGATGAAGACGCGTGAGAGATGAGAGGTAAAGAATTGAGGACGCGCTGAATTCTTGGAAACGTTCCTGGAAGTACTTCTTCATTTCGATTTAAATCATCTATCAATCGAAGCATAGCGTCTTGTGCCAAGGCGTGTATGGCGTGATGTTTGTCAAAGTCAAGTTTTGATGCTTGTTCGAAAGATAGCACACCGGTGAGTTCGTCAGGTGTGGAAAGAAGTGAGTCATAATGCCCAAGTTGTTCATCAGAGAGTAGCATGATGCCGCATAGGCTTAGGTATTGAGCAGGAAACAGAATGAGGTTGAAGAAAGGATGGGGGTGAGCGCAGAGGAAGACTGAATGAGTAAACTTGAGCTCGTTGAAAGGGAATGAAATGAACATTGAAGAAACTTTTTCAAAATTGTGCCTTTCTTATTTTTATTAATACAGGTGGCTAAACTATGAAAGATGTTAGATATTTCAACAAAGTAGGGCCTAGTGGTGTACCCCTCCAAGTATTTAAGGACATGTATCAGTAATTCTTATACCTTCTAACCCATTTGAAACCTTGCGCAATGTGAACAGACCTTGATTGAAGGTCATTGACCAGCCAAGAAGCGACTTCAAACCCAGACCATGATTATTTGAGATTCGTATGACGGTGAACTTGTTGACCAATATTATTCAGTTTCTTATTCGAATGGATTTATGAGAAAACTAGGAAAAGTAAAACTCAGCTTGGGTGGGATTTTGTTCAGTTTACCAAATGTGAAGCATCATTAGATGGGAATATAAGTAACTTTTGGTGGGTGTTCGTTATCAAGTGGGCATGGCATACCATTCTTGTTTTGACCATATAGAGAAATTTAAGAATTAAGAATCATAACAATTGACAACATTCTAATCCCCAAACCCCCACTTTCTCATTGCCCGGTGTCCATCATCGTCATCATCATTATCCATAATCAAACATAGTAGAAAAAAGTGCATGTCACTTGAAACACAAGATCAAAAAACAACCAAATCAAACATACATAATATATGCAAATTTTGCAGCCCAAGCATTGACCCCCCTTTATATACTAACAAAAAAAAATACTAAGCTACCCCAAAGTTTTTCACAATCACAGGTTCATTACCTTGTTGCTTATAAGAATATCCATTCGTCTTAAATAATTGACTTGTGAGAAATGGTCCGATATCATATATCTCAACTTCCTTAGCCTAAGATGGAGAAAAAAAAAATGCCCAAAATCAGGTTAGTTTGATGAAGATCGTATCAAAAGAAATAAACAAACAAAAAAACAAAAACAAAACAAGAACAAAAAAAGAGCAGAAAATCATATCTTTATCTCACTCACTCTTTCTTCTAATTCTGAAACTTTCACTACAATTGTCTCCGGTGGTTCAGCTTCATCAGCGCCTATCAATCCTTTCAATCTACTCATCTGATATCTCAACTTTTCTTTCACCACTTGTCCTAATAAGAAACCAATCAATTCATCATTATCCTCCTTCACTCTTAAATACTTCCTAAACCCTCTCTCAAGTTGTTTCTTAACGCTCATCTTTTGACCGTTTACAAAACTATGAATCGCTACCTGAATCGCTCGATCGATGTCATCTGAACGTACATACTCTCGTAAGTGCATCTTTGCACTCGCTTCTGCCATTCGAATCATCGATTCTAATTGTCGAATCGTAATAGGAAAAGAACCAGTCGAAAGTGATTCTCGTCTGAGCTCTGCAAATAGTTTCGCCATCTTATCTTGATCCATCTGATGTAACTTAGGTCTAACTTTCTCCTTCGCATATTGAATGTACTTGCGTAACATGTCTTGAGGGATGATCTAAGAGAGTTCAAAATAATTAATTGAGGTCATACTATGAAAAATCAAGGATCTGAAAAAGAAGAAAGAAAACAATCTCTGCTCTCACATCTTGGTCGAGAGAAGTCTGAACATTGACCTCGTCTTGTTCAGGGTCAAAATCAGGATGACTACGCAAATGACTTCCGACCACAAACTTTGCCAAGAGCTCATCCACGATCGGATCGCTGTTGTCTCGTACCACACACATGATGTCGAATCGTGACAAAATAGGTTCTGTAAGTTCTACATTCTGAGCGAAAGCTAAAAAAAACAAAAATAAAGTGTATCTGTTTCAGTAAGTGAACCGCCCCTTGGGGTTCCAAAACGAAAAGAGCCACCTGCGTGAGCAAGGAAACCTACGTATCTGTGAGTTATAGCGCCCCCGGATCGGATTGGCTGCGGCGATGATGGCGCATCGGGCCTGGAGACTGGTGACTATGCCTGCCTTAGAGATCGAGATCGTTTGTTGTTCCATAGCCTCATGGATCGACGTCCTAGAGATGTTCAAGGTTGTTGATCAGCTCAAAATGGTTGCAACCATCCAATGAGACAAGAGGTACCTGTCATACTTACCTATCTTGATCATTCATCTTGTCAAACTCGTCAATCAGACAAGTGCCTTTGTCAGCCAAAACAAGTGCGCCTCCCTCAAGCGTCCACTCTCTCGTAACCGGATCCTTCCTCACACTGGCAGTCAAACCGACCGCACTAGCGCCCTGACCGGTGGCGAAGACAGCCCGATGGGCGGTCTTCTCTACATACTTGAGGAATTGCGACTTGGCCGTTCCCGGGTCACCCAGCATTAACACGTTGATATCACCTCGAATCCGATACTTGTTCCCGATGTTCTTGGATACCCCTCCAAAGAGACTGAGAGCAAGAGCGGTCTTGATATCTTCATGTCCGTAGATCGAGGGCGCGATGGACTTGATGATCCGCTTGCCGATCCGATCGTCTCGACTCAACGCTCGAATGGCCTTTTCGTCCTCTTCGGTTAGACGAGTAGATGCAAAGACGTCTTCTTTGCGGTTGATGTGGTTGGCTTCGAGGACGGTCGAGAAGACTGGGAAACCGTTCTTAATGTTTAGGGACACATCAAAGTTGTTTCTATACACGCCCGTCACCTCCACTTCTTCACCCGGTTTCGCGAGATCGATCAAGTCCCATAACAAGATCACCTCTCGATGACGTGGTAAACGTCCGGCGGGCACGGACCCAGGTGATTCCTGGAGTGTCATCTTCTGGTAGTTACGATAAACCGTTTGTTCGGAGTTGATTGCAAAAGGGCCTTTGCCACCACAATTAGAGCAGTAACTGATTCGAACTTCAACATTTGCGTCTTGGTAGAATGGACCAAGAGTCTCTCCACATTTTCCGCAATCAAATTTGACATATTTCAATTGGGGAAACACGCCTGTTCGACGGGTCACCACCCCGGTGACCCTCACCAATCGATCAAGATGTTCTTGTCGAAGTTCTCGTAATGTGTAGGACGTAGGGAGTTCGGTGATGCGCACGTGTACTTCGGAGTGAATACGATCGTATTCGGGATAGTAGAGTAAGATGGCATCGAGTGCGACCGCGTCAAAGTGGGCCAACATAGGTGCAGGGCAATTGGCAAGGAACCAAGCTAAGATAGCTTTTGAGTCCGAGAGATGAAGGAAAGAGACTTCGAGAGACTCAGAGTTGACTATTGAAATGGAGAGCACGAAATTGTGCGTCAGTCCCACATATCAAGGCTCAAAGAGAAGAAAGACTGACCTTCTCCGAGAGCTTTGATACGTTGACCATAAACACTCGTTCCATTTTCGTCGACATATGTCATCAGGAAATCCTTAAAAGCTCTCATGATCGTTCGTCTCACAGCTGGTACATCAATCCACTCTTTCATGGAGTTGGATTTGATGTCACTCAATTGCTCGAGTGGTAACTCATCCTCATCCTCTCCATCCTCAGCTTCAGTAGCCTCGGGAATCTCATCATATTGTCGACGTCGACGTCGCCTGGTCAGAAACGCGTCCTCATCCTCGCCCAAATCACTATCAGATTGAAGGAAGTTCGGGACTCGAGATTTGCCCTTGCGACCTAGTCGTGTATCAAATTGTTAACAGTCATATATGAGAGATATAGGCAAGAAGAATCGATAAAGCTAGCTCTACCTTCTGCTACTTTGCCTTCCCTTCGATCTCGTCGGGCCATCTTAGCTTCCGCTAATGCACGCGTTTCCGGATCCATTGCCTCTAGATCTTCGTCATCATCAATTGCAGCAGGATCATACCGGTCTAATTTAGGGTTCGCTGCATAATCACTAGTAGTTCGACGGTTAGTGGTATGTGAGAACGGTTGACAGCTGATCAGTAAGCTCTCAATCTAGCTCGAGAGCTTACTTCATCATGTCATCTGCGAATAGGTCTTCGCCTTCATCCTGATTTTCATCCCGATCGGTATCTAGACCTTCATCGATATCCTCGATCCCTTCCAACTCGTCTTGCACTCCTCCATCGCTCTCGGTATCGCTTGTGAACGGTGGAGGAGGTGAGGATGGCGGAAGTGATGAGGGTGTAGGTTGGTCTTCAGGCTGGTTCAATAGACCGGACCCTTGGGCGTGTACGGATGAGTCTCGACGGCGTTTTGTAGGTGAAGCCTGATAGGTTTGACCCTGGCAAGCCCGGCTGAGGCTCAGATCCCGCCGAGGGCAAGAAGGACGGTGACGAAGAAAGTCCTTGTACCTTCGACGGGTGCCTCGGCCCAAGCAGACTCCAGAGTATACAATCAGTATCTGGGCCTATTCTCAGTACGACCATGACCGAAGAACGTACCATTCGAGGATGGGTTTAAGGGTTGAGCGGGTCGTTTCGGGAACAAAGTTCAGTTTGTTGAGACTTTAATTGGTTCCTGATGACCAAGTCACGTCCCGAGGAGATCTCTCGTCGCTCGTGGCTAGACGCGCCATTGTATAAGCATCGACCGAGGGAGTTGCTCAAGCTTGAAGCATCGGGCAACATGCTTATAACACATTCGCTTTATACAGTAAATTGGGTCGCGTCAGGTCTGTCCATGTCGCGCGACAAACCACTTTTCAATCTAAACCCACTTCTCTGGTCCAAAACATTTGGCTCGATTCAGACAGTCATGCCCTTCACCTCTTCACATCCTCAGAATCAGCCTGATCATGATCTTGAACTTCAACCTCGGGAGACCAAGACCGTTCGACATCGACTACCGCGAAGGAAGGTAGAGGAAGTTTGGAAACCGCTCTCAGACTCAAGTTGCAACTTGGTACATGATAACCTACAAAAATCTATTAGGTTGGTCTCATCCATTTTTAGATCATTAGTAGTCCCTTTTATCTGAAATCTCCAAAATTTAATACTCTATATCTTTACCAGCTCCGGAGTCAAAGACGAGGTACTAGAACGAGTGCAAAGACGGGCAAAGTTATTAACGAGCAAGATGAGAGTACCAGTGGGAGTTTATAGTGGGATCAAACTTAATCAAGATGGTCAAGTTGAGATGATGAGCATAGGGGACTTGATGGAAAAAAATCGAGAGCTAGAGGCTATGATTACTCGCAAGGAGAGAGAAAGAGAGACAAGAAGGTGTTGACCTGATTAGTCAAATTATCCGAGTCCTACCGTGTGCAGGCTGCACTCTTAATTTGTAATACATTAATTTAATATTTACATTTTCCTAACTCTCTGAACTTGGTCATCCCTTTTTGGCTTATGATTTATGGTTTATTTTTATTTATTTTTTCCCTTCTATTTCACTAATATCCTTCTTCTGCCGCACCTATGAGCTGTAGGATGTATTCCCTCAGTCTATCAACTTGTAACATCATATACAATTATCACCTAGTAAATTATCATTTCTATTCACAATCAAAAACACCTATGAACATTTGTCAAATAATTAATCATGTCTTATTCACTGATCACTAATGATTTTGACAGGATTTTCTATAAAGCAAGTTCCTCTTTAATCTCTCAGGTATTCTATTCAATTTTTTTTTTCTTATCTTGTTTTAATCACTCAAGTATTCTATTCAATAAAACTTCCACTTCTTGGTTTGTAAGAAAAAACAAAAAAAGTAAGTGTAGCTTAGTATAGAAATACCCTAAAGTATACGGTTGGTGTTATATAAAGATGTGAAAAGTCTAATCAATTTCTATTTTATATATATATTGGATTACAGCATCATCACAACAAGGATATTAATAATTAACTTGGTCATATTTTGAGATATTATACGTACTTTGGGAAACCTCACTTCCGAAACACAACCCAACGGACTATTGACAGAGCTACTCAAAGAGCGTGTTCGAACCTCTCTGCGAATTGCGCTCATCAACAACTCCGTGCATTGAGCATGTCTCAAGCAAACAGCAGATAGATAGACAAGAGTCTTGAAAAAAAAACATGGCCTATAGGTCTGGCTCTATTCGTGTATGCATATTCGCCACAACAGATGATGATAAATGTGAAAGCTTCTACAATAACTTGCCCATCCACATCATAGACTTTCAAAAGACAACCAAACCATAGCAACAATCTCAAGGTTAGAAGCTCTTCTGATCCAAAACGATTCACTCATCCATCCATTTGCGAACCTAAACAACGATTCTAGGACAAGAAATAATAAAAAAGAAAAAAAAATGCCAAAACGTTTTTTGACAAAGAGTAAAGACGAATCTAATCTTTATATTCTTCAAGGAAGTTGGTGTGGAAGCGCTCGAAGCGGGCTACGTAGTCATCTGTACCTGGTGCAAGAAAAGTTGTCCTGAAATGCATGGTGCCAGGTGCTTGTCCGAAGCCAGATCCAGGGATGAGCTGTAATAATCCCCCCAGAAAGATAGACATTAATGTAAGCAATCAGGAAGTGAGAGAGCACGGACGGGAGATAGGATGGTAAAGTAACGAACGCAGATACCAGTCTTGAGCAAGAGTTGCAGGCAGTAGAAAGCGTCGACGGGTTTACCAGCTGCTTTGGCTGCTTCCACAGCTTTTTGTGGGAGCTCCAGTTTAGGGAAAAGGTAGAGTGCGCCCTGAGCTTCGTTACAAGACAACTGTGGTAGCTTGTTGAAGGCTTTAGCGAGGTGGCTAGCGCGGGATGCGAGGGAAGCCTCGATGGCTTCCATTTCGGCTTTCCAGGTTGCATAGCTAGGCTGGCCTGGCTTAGGAGGTCTGACGAGGGTGTCAACACCAATCTGACCCGCGAGGGGTGGGCAGAGCTGGATAGAGGCTAGTTTGTAGACTTGTTCGGCTACAGGTCCAGGGAAATTGACAATCTCAAAGTATCCTCCGCGACGGCCACATTCGCCGACTTGGCCTTTAGAGATTGAGTGGAAGTTCACGAGCGGGAGCTTGGTCCTGAGCGCTTCATCAGGGTGAGTAAGGAGGGCATGTTTGAAGGACACAAACGGCCGAGTTGAGCGCTCGTAGAGGTTGGTTTGGTAAACTTCGTCGGCGAGAAGAACAAGGTTGTGGCGATGGCAGAAGCTCAAGATGGCGTCCATGGCCGGCCGGCTGAGAACGTTCCCGACCGGATTTCCGGGTGAGATCACAACCATGGCTCGAGTTCGTGTTCCGGCGGCGGTAGCGGTCGCGAGGACAGTCTCAAGAGATTCAAGGTCTGGTTCCCAGTCCTTAGCTTCTGAAAGATAGTACTCGACTGGTCGGGCTTTGTTAAGGGCGAGGGCGGCGGTATAGAGAGGGTACTGAGGGATGGGGATCATTACCCCATCTTGTGGTGAAGAGATTAGCAGTTGGAGGATGTTGGAGACTCCGACCGATGCTCCAGCGGTGAGGAAGACTGACTCCGGGTCAGCTGGAAAGCCATCCCGTTCTACAAACCCCCAAAGCAAAAATAGAATCAGAAAAATCCTAATGATCACTGGAAAGATGGGAAATGAACCTTCGAGGAACTCGGCCACATGTTGACGGATGAGCGGGACGCCCTTCGAGTGACTGTAGGCCCCCACACTGCCGATAGCTCCTAACAGCAGCTTGGCGCGCTCGATGACGTCTGTAGGGAAGAGCGCGCTGGCCTCAGGCTTATCCATCAACTCGGGGTATTCTGTCAAGCATGCGACCTGAGCGATCTGCGGTTAGTAAACGTCTTGGCCTGATCAAAGGTCCGTGGGCCTACTTGACGAGCAAAAGTGATTGGCTTTTGGCCAAGTTGCTGGGGATTTCCAATGTTGCAGTTGATGACGGAGTCAAAACCCAGCTCATGCTTCGCCTTAGGGTCCGAAGCCAGCTTGGCGCGAAGTCTACGAGGATATAAATAAAGTTTGGATGAGCATGAAGTGCCAAGAACGGGGAAGGAAAAGGCAGACAAACTCTTCGGCCTTCAAAGCGATCTCTCCTCGGACTGCATATTGAGCTTCAACGACAGCCGGGTTGATGTTGTCGATCGAGAGGGGCTGGGCTGGTGATAATAGGATGGCTATCAGAGACCGTCGAGAAGGGACAATAGTCGGAAGCTTGGGCAGAAGTCAGACTGACGTGGGCTGGACATGGTAAGAGAGGACTGCGAGAGTGGTCTGAAGCAAAGAGTGTGGTTTATCAATAAGCGGAATTGGAGTAGGCTGATGAGTGAGTGGACTCTGAAGAGAAAGCGGAGTGAAAAAAGTCTGAAGCTAAGGCTGAGTTTGTGTACTGGGTACTAGAATAAAATACAAACAACCACCCCCTCCCCAACCAGAACTACCCTAATAACAAACGACGGAAGGTTTTCATATCACACACTCTGTCGAAGGGTAGAACGAGTGAGGAAGCTGACTCAAAAGAACTAGTCCCTTCACCAATCACGCTCACCCATCCTCATCCATTTGATTATGATAAAGCAATACAAATTCAAATCGGACCATACCCCGCTCTTCACTCACCTTCTCATCAAGCCGGACGGATAACCCGACGACCAGAGACCCGGACCCCAATCGGAGCTCAAACTATGGACCGATCGGAGGAAACTACGCACAAAGATCGTTCGAAGGCCGCTCATCAAGACCAAATGGTTTCGGATTCGGGAGCGTGCTGCCATACGGTACTATGATTTATAGCCTGGAGAGAAACGACACAGTTTATGATGTGACACCTCACACAACTATACATACCTGTTACAAGCAGGCCTATAACAAGCAGGCGTACAACAAACAAGCGTACAGGATGGTTGATTACGCTGCTTCAGGCAGCGTAATCAGCCATCTATTTTTAACTGTCCTTATCTACTACCAACTCGGTCTCAAATCGTACCTAGTTCTCACACCCTCACACCCACCCTCGCTTACTCCACTGCCTATTCTCCATCTATCCCTTGTTCAGGAAGCTCAACTGCCATGCCTAAAAGCAGGGAGGCACGCTTAACTACGAGTCGCAGTCGGTATCAAAGGCTTTTTATTACAGGAATGACTCACTGCGAGTCACATCTGTGCCAAACAATGTCCACTGCGGTTTTAAAGCAGTCATTGTTTACACTGGTAGCAATTAGCTGTCGCTGGCAGTGCAAGCACCAGTGCGGGGCTTGCATGTCGCTCGCACTGTCGAGCTGTCGCTTGTCATTAAGACATCATTGTACAATGACAATTGACAGCTCAGCGGAACCGTTCACAGATGTTCTCAAGAGGTACCAGTCGGTACAAGCTCATTACCTTCCTCCTAATTAATCTGTATACAAAATTTGGAATGAAACACAATAGAATCTTGGAAAGTGCCGAACATCGAGCTTCTTGTGAGGAACAACTCCATTTGGGTTGCATCTCAACTCCTGATGATAACCACATCCTTGTAAAGAACTGTCCAATCCGCTCTTGTTTGATTGTACCACCTCTGTCTTTTTCTTGTGGGGATCAACCACCACCACAGAAATATTTGGAGACTTGTGTTGTTGCTTTGTGTTTGGATGAACATATTGGCCTCTGATCTGTATGCCTGATGTTGATGTGTGTTTATGAAGAATGCACTTTGAGCAAGTGCACAAGACCTTTGAGAAAGTTGCATCCATGAGTTTGGGTGTACAAATTCACAGGGGATAATCCCATGTCACTTTTGAAAAAGATATGCACCTGCACAAGTCATGTCACAGGGTCTATACATTTAAAAAATTTGACACAGTGTCACTTTTGTAAAAGTGACACAATGGTAGTTCATTCATACATCTTTGGATTAAACTACTGTATATTGGTTATTAGTTTTGTTGTGACCCAGGGGTGTCACAAGGGTGTCACAACTGCAGAACAGCTGGTAGGCAGAGAGCTTTAAGCTCCTGGGCTGGAAGGAGTTCCACCTCATGATTGTTGGATTCCTTTCCATCCCAGTTTGTGCGCACTCATGGTTTCCTTCTTCATACTGTACATGGACATGTTGTTTTAAGTTTAATCCGTGCCTGGGGACTCCAGGCTGTCAAAGACCAGTATACTAAACTTTACCAGTCTTGGGCTGGTCTCAAACTCAACCATGATTATTCTGTAAAAATTACTTAGTCTAAGTCCTAAGCTATACATAGTCCAAAACTCAGTGGATGAGTTTTTTCCTGATTATGTCAAAAGTGATAAAATCATATGTAATCTTTTTTGACCTACACTTGACATGGGACTTAATGGGTAAAAACCTTGATTGTAAGGGCTTGAGCTAAACCTGGTGGCATGAACAAGGACTTGAATTGGTCTTTGAAGTCAAATTTCTCATCTTTGGGCAATCAATACTCAATCACCTTGAAAATGAACTGACCCTATGACTGTCCTAAATACTGATTGCTGTCTTGTTAGGTCCCATGAGCAGTCATTGGCTTTTGGGTTCTAGTCACCTATCTGCATGTTGTGGCTGGTGTCAGCATACATGTAGTTAATACCACTCTCTGGGTCCCATGTCAAGTGTAGGTCAAAAAAGATTGCATATGATTTTATTACTTTTGACATAATCAGGAAAAAACTCTGAGAAAGTCTGGATTTGATTTAAGAGTCAGTAACACTAAACTGCCTTCACAGTTTCTTTAATACTTTATTTTTTCAAGTCCACAGACTACAGGAGAGATATTTCTCATAGATTATACTAGGACACAAACAGGACTCTAAAGCTCAAAATCATTGAAATTCAGGAATGAAATCTAAAACATTATAAGACCAATAACTCCCGAACACTGACAGGATTCAATATCATAAACACTAGGAATATAAGAACCTAATAGGAAACATACTATTGATCAGATTTACAAAAAATGTGAACTTACTATACTATAAAACAGGTCTGACCATCTCAGGGGTAAGCTTCTTTGAAGCTCACCTCCTGTTTAAAAACTAGGAAAACTGAACCAATTAAGGTCTTTAATCCAACCACAACTGCTGTTGTAATGGCAACACTTGACCTCTAAAGAAAGAGTTTTAAGGCTAGATGCCTACCAATCTCTGTGCCTGAGGCAGATGGTTTATGGGGGGCTCTGGCTAGGAGATTAAGAAGGCTCCCTTTTATCTAAGAAGAATAACTCCAGACTACAGACAAGTCTATAGCCTACCAGGCAACTGATATCAATTTAGCTTACCACTTTGATCCTTGCTCTGGGTAGTTTTGTAGAAATGGTAAAATGTCACTATGTGTCTGGTGGGATCTGAATCAATGACCTCAGTATGATAGCCAAGACACATACTAGAGTGCTGCCTTTTTCCACTAGGCTTATGACACTTGTGGCTGCCATAGGTGCTTTCTATGCATATACATGTGCTCATGGAGTCTACTCATCAGTTCCCTCATACTGCAGTGACACATCATGTAAGCATACATTGGTTTACATCTCAACAAGTTTTTCCTTTAACTTCAGAAATCTGCAGAAGTCCAAGAAGCTACTTGAGGTATGCAAGGATAGAGGAGTACCAGTGTTCTAGTGTTCAAACCTTTTTTACTTTCACCTTATGAACAATGCACTATTGAGTAGATTTCCTTGAGGGATAATACTCAATGTGTGCTGTTATCCAATTTACATGTTGGTGGTAAAAGGTAAGGAATTGGGACTGAGACCAGGAGCTGAGAGGAGGGCTTATATAGTCTGGGCCCAGCCCCTTCCCTCTCTAAAGAGGTTACAATTGAAACTAGGGTTCAAAACAGAAGTAGTATGCTTGTGTATACTGCCTGTTTCATATCCTGTATGTTTCCTTTGTTTCCATATGTGGCTCTTGATACTGAGTCTGAGATGTTAATACTAAGTTGTTGTTATGTGCTATGATTTGGTTACAATGTTATTCTCATGCTTGTATTAAGAGTCTTTTTCCTGTGAAAGTCTGTGGGAGTGCCCAGCAGTCTTCAGGGCTGACAGACAGGCAAAAAAGGGGGAAATCACTTGGCTGGGTTATATAGACAAGAGCCACAACTAGAGAACATTGTTGGGAAAAGAGTTCAATAGCCTAGAGGCAAAGTATGCTTGTATCTAAAAAATTCCGATGCTGATACAGAAGCGATCCGAATGGGGTTGAGCAACTCTTCAACCCTGATCACTAGCTCACACTGACCT
>MU167443.1:0-10198 GCA_015951145.1 Cronartium quercuum f. sp. fusiforme G11
GGTATCTAATGCTCTGACACCATATTGCAGTGTAATTCCATCGCACCTAATCCTACTGACACTGCATCGCATATCTCGGGGTGATAGAACATCGGATAGGCCCATCCGATACAAATATCTTGGCAGTGTTTGGTAGGAAGACTTGGCTGAAGGCCATATAATTAGGACCGCTACCTTTGTCTAGAGACACCCATGGCTTTGAGTTGAGATGAATTATACACTGTTGTTGTTGGGATCTACTCCTATTTCACAATCCGAGGCAATCCTGATAGTAGTCAATATGCACCCTAACTCACAAACGGGAACGACAGATGTAGATGGTTCGTATTTCAAGCAAGATCTTGATGAACCATTGATTACCGTCCAACAGCCCAACATCGATGTAAAAAAAAAAAAAAACCACAAAAATCCTGCATGTTTTACGACTTCAAGAAGATCAAGACAAGAAGGAAAAGAGAGCTTTGTGTAGGGTTTTATCTTTTGTTACCTATTGATCAGAGTCAAATTCGAGAGGGAACAGTGTTGAAATGTGTTACCAACATGGTGGCTTTAAGAAGTGATCAGGAACACGAGACTTTCGACTTGGAGCCACATTTTCAAAGAATTTCCGACAAACAATTTAGAAAACATTTTACTGTATGAGCTGAAAAATTTGTGAAATTTCCAGGTAGGTTTTTCTTGTTATAAATAAGTGTTGTTAGGCAAAAAAAAAAAAAGAAAAAGAAAACTATAGTAAATGAACCTGACGCACAGAGAAAATTACTAGATGTATGGACGGAAGGATGGGTAAAGAAGATGATACGTCTGAGAAGTAAAATTACATCTAATGAACAAAACTAATGGCGGAGATGCTTTTGTAAGTAACGGAAGAATATGGAAATATAGTTGAAAGATGTACAGTACAATTTAGGTAGTAGTTCAGACCACGGGCGTCTTTCTTGGTGCCAAAGTAGATCTATCCAAGCTCAATTTGGGGTCCGATCTCCATGATGGTAGCCTTTGAGATGGCCTTTGATCACCTTGAGACGAATTTCCAGTTGCATGACAATTCATCAGAGGCGCGAGAGTTAAACTTTGATCGTATTGTTGTGTTTCAGGCAAACTCTGAGCTTGTAGACGCAGTGGTAATGGAAAAGATCCAGGACCTGCACATTCCACGTGAGGAAGAGGTGGTAAATATCGGCTTGAGACAAGAGTGGTTGTCTTATACATATATGATAAGAAATCAGACTCTGCAGACAGCTTGATATCACAAAATTGGCGCTGAGAAGCCATCATGGAATCAAATTTCGAGTTTCTATGATGCGAATGCGAGCTCAGGCGAATGCGATTGCTGTCTCCTGACGGAGGGCATACCGGTGAAAGGTCACGGGAGTGTTCCCGCACGTTCGACGAGGATACAGATTCTTCACGGCCAAATCTATGATTCATAGTATTTTTGACTGACTGACTACAGCCAGATCCTGATGATGATGATGCCGAGGAAGAGACGATTGGGCTGTGTATTTCGATGTATTGTTTCAAAATCTGATCATCCGTTATTTGACTTGCTCCCTCATGACTGTTTGGCGGTAGGCTTGAATGGTGAAAGCGCTCTTCATCGGTCACAGGCCTGCGCTCAAACATGTATCTTGAAGTTGAAGCAGGAGAACATGGGCGGTACGTCCTTGTGCGATGATTACGTCTTTGTCGGTGAGGTCCAAGAAGTGATGGGTGGCCGGATTGAGATTGCGCATGGGATTCGATGTCTTTTTCTCCACTGCAGGATTTTGATGGAGATTGGAGCTCTTGAGAGCAAGTATCTTCCATGTGTGCTGGTTCACCTGACCACAGGAGGCTATTGGAGTTAAGAGAGCACCGAGCTTGAGGAGTGACAACTGGTAGCTTTTGCGTGTCTCTTGGGTGAGTTGCAAGTGATTCTTGGATGCCGGATGTTGACAATTGGATTTGCGATCTGATAGCAGATGTATCATGGGATGATGCTTCACTTGGATTTTGTGGATATGTAGGAAAGTGGCGACCCTGAACATAGCTAAGAGTGCATCAGATATACAAGAGCGTAAGTTCAGGTGACGTGGTGAAGGGTGAGATGTCAGTTGCCAAAGACAGATGATGTTTTTGGATCATAGATCACGAACTTGGATGACTGTAATTCGGTATGGACCAGGATGGAATTCCGAGAGAGGAATTCATCAGTGGAACTTATTGTTGTCTGGAACTGCCCTAATGTTGAACACGCGTGCCGAGCCGCGAACTTTTGACGAGTCACTTTGGCCCGGCGATTTTGAAACCAGACCTGTGCGCGCGTGATTCAGCTTGACATCCAGAACACGCTTCGTTAAGATTTAAAGAGGTGTTTGCACCTGCACTTCGCGATTGGTCATCCCCAATTTGGCTCCCGTCGCCTCTCGCACATCGAACGCAGGGGTATCGGTCTGCGCATACAGTAAAATCGTCAATATCCAAGCTTAAATAAAGAGCGTATGATAGAGAATATTGAACGCATAGCTACCAACAAGCATAAACAAATTGGATAGAACAGATAGCTGTTCAGGTGTGATTCTCTTGCGTTTGGGCTTCAAGCCCAAACTGTACGGTGTTATGGCTTCTTCAACGGACGGCTGGGGTTGCGTTTGGGTGCTTGGCGGAAAAGGAACGCGAGTGGGGTGGGCCCTTTTTTGGTGGGCATAGATTCCATCTGGAACTTTCATGGGTCGAAAATCCGTATCCAACTCAAGCTGTAAAGCGTCGGATGGACCTTGTCGAGGGGAACGAGTTGGCGGGTACAGTGGCGAGTCAACAGAACCCAGGGTGTGAGACCATCTTCCTTCAGCTGATGGAATGCGTCTAGCATACTGAAGGCGAGGAGACGACATGGTAATTCACTTATTACATCAAATAATTGAAAGAAAAATGGCGTCGATTATAAGCTGACGTTTGCAAATGCTTGGCTGGCTTTGAGTGGAATACCAAGAAGTTTGTCAATGTAGGGGTAAGACTGGTGGGTTTCAGATCACGATGTCAGAATTTTTGCAGAACTGGACGGAGGGATAAGGAGAAATAGCTCAATGTGATTATCAGAACGACGAAAATTCTGTAAAAGTGAACAGCGTCCTGTTCTTACCAAACGATTTACACCTGGAAGGGTGGGCCGATGAACTGACAACCGAAGAGAGGGCTGTGCAAGATATGCTTGTCAGTGAAAAGAAATATCAGAAGTGATGAACAAAAAATGATGACGCACAAGGCAAAAAAAAGACAAGGCCAATTAGCGCCACAATTTGTGGCGCATCCAACAGAAGCCAATAAATTTGTGAGAATAATTGCTAAATGAATTAAGTGGAGGTAGAAGTTTTATAATTTGATGGCATCAAAGAAAGCGAAGTGAGATCGATGGGGGGATAAAATTGGTGGAATTGGAAAGGCAGGCCAAAAAGCTTGAAGACGTTAATTGAGCATAGTGATTGAAGGAAGAAAAAGAGGCAAATGGTGGGCTTGGTCGGAGATCCATTGGCCGGAATATTGGTTGCTTACTGTAGCTGATGTCCTGTTATTCAGGGAAGCTCAATCAGGAGGCGAAGCTGAGAAAAACTTGATCTCTGGTTAGCGTGTGAAGTTCTGTTTCGGCTAAGACATCAAGAAATTCATTTGGGCATCGGTTTCAAAATTTGAGAGCCATTTTTTAGGTAAGGATTTCGATGATCAGCGTGCTTTTGAAATGTCCAATGGTGCGGAACAGAGCAAAGAAGGGTTGACTGACTGCATTAAGGAAACTGGGGTGGCCCTGTGCATCACCAGATGGGACGGAAACTTTTGCTCAATAACTGAGAGACAAACGTAATTAATATATTGACAGTCTAATAATAAACAGACGAGGACTCGGGTATTTTGCACCAATTGGAATTCATCGAGGTATTGAATCATGCCGGTTCATGATCACTCTCGATCGGATTATTTTGGGATTCAAATGTGTACACAGGCCAGATAGAGCAGCCTCAAGCCTGGAAAATAGCGATGCAAATATACCGGTCAAGTAGGACCCCGGCTAGCTCCCTAGAATGCGACACCCGATTCTCAGAGGGTATTCAGTCTTAGAAATTAACACAGACGATACAATACGAAATAAGTACGAGACAAGGAAGAGGCGGACGGTGTTAACTTGACTATCGGAAGCCTCCGAGGCCTCGAGGAGGGACTAACTAATGTCGGACCACTGGCCTGAGTACGACAGATTCCAGCCCAACTGCAGCCTTCCCTCCGCATTTCCCCCCCTCTCTCCTTCTCAATCTCCTCAGTCAAAAGACAAGGAAAATGTCTTTCACCATTGTACATGTGCCTGTGCCCCCAAATCCCTTGTCTTATCTGTCCTTCTCAGCCCACTTGACTGGAATGACCAGTAGTGTGAAGGGAGGCTGTATTGATATTGGAAGTTAAAATCACGGGCCCACAGCTTTTGTACTTTTGAACTGGCGGCAAATTCCCTAGTAATGCAGTCTCGTATGTGGACTTTGGTCATCATACATTTTCTCTCCTCATACACATCATGCCGCTATTGACTCAGAGTTGGACACACACACATAATGCTCCAGGCCGCTTAGATGAAGGCCATACAGCATCTTCTACCCAGATTATTCACAATTCCATACCACCAGGGTCCCAGACAAAAGCAAGATGCTTGGTGATCGACCGGGCCCACCAGCTTTTCGGGTGGACCTCTGGCGCAAGGACGACGATGAGCAATAGGACATCCTGCGGTCCTGCTGCCGAGCCAAATACAACCTTGATGCAAGAGATCTCCAAGTGGACTCAGTCCTGAGTCTGATGCGACAGCGAGACACGTTCCTTCTGGCGAGCACAGCCTATGGAAAATCACGACTACCTGGATTATACATTACAAATATTTTCACTTATTCCTAAGGGAATAATGCCCCCCTGTGGAATTATTTTCCCACCCTATATTACCCCCAGAACAATGCATGCTGAATCATTAGACATTCAAAATGACTGCCCAGCTGGATAGTACATCTCATCCTGCTTTCCTTCCCCCTGAGCCCCAAACCATTCCACAGGGGGGCATTATTCCCTTAGGAATAAGTGAAAACATTTGTAGTGATACCTCCTAACATTTCAGCCGGAATGTCAAGCCATCGTGTTGGTACTGAATACAATGGATGCCTTGTGCGACAATCAGGCACGCACTTGCATTTTGCATCAGTACCAGTTCCTTCAGAGAAAAAAACTAACCGGCATGGTGCTGCTTATTCAAGGTCAAAGAAAAAAAAATCAGGGCTTCACAGCAGCTCTCTAGGATGAAACTTGCTGAATTGTTGTTCGGTTCGTCCAAGAGCTAATCGGGTAGGAACAGCAGGAATCCCCAAGTTCCATGGAATAACAGGTTTGAAGACTTGATAGGTGTGTGATGAACTTGCTGGAGGATATCAAAGTTATCAATGCAAAGCAATGGTCATAGCTTAAAATCCTGGCCCAAGACCTTGATTAAAAGTGTTTCTTGCGAATTTTGAAGTATTTCCATTGCTCGGAGGGCAGTGACCTGACTGCTTGTCAGACTCATGGTATGCAAAAGCTCAAATAGATGAGTTGATAGCCTGCTGGCCAGAAAAGTGAGGGCATTGTACAGCTGGAGACCATTGTGCCTTTGTTTGATTCCAAATGATACCATGGAGCATACAGTCCCTGCAATCTATAGCAACAACACAAGACCTATTAGCTAAGAAATATAGATGAATTGCCTCATGTGGTTCCTGACTTACCAAATCCACACATATCTGTACCGCTTTGGCAATATCTGGCTCCTTAACATACACATCATCATCCTGAACCACCCCAAAGTCATCACATCCTTCATCATCAGTCTCTTTATTAAACTCACTCCCATCTATTGCTCCTTTGGTCGACTCCATATATTGTTCAACCATTTCCTCCAAACTGAAATTCCATGTTGGTCTGCCTACAATGAGGTCATGATTTTTTCCTGCAAGTGCCATCGATTGAGAAAAAGAAGCTTGTTGGAAAAGGGCATTCTGTCTTTCACGCCAGCCATGTGCTCTTTCATCGCATCCAGATCCAAAAAGTTGGAAGTAATTTGCTATAAACTGTAAAATTGTCCCAACCCATGTGACAATTCTTGACAAATATAGCCAACAGCCTAACACACAACAAAGGTACAGTTTGTGAGGGCAAGGCTTCTTTTAGGCCTTCCTTTTCACTATGAAAAGTTGAGACAGATGTCTGAATGGGTCTGTACTATGGTAAATAAGTACAGACTCCAGTTAATTGACCTCTGAGAAGAAGGTTTGAGACCAGGGGCCTTTGAATAGGTTTCCTTGTAACCATGTGGATATTTTTGAAGGGCTCTTTGAATAGAGTGACCTTTTAGAAGATTAGAGGTTTGTATTAAAGTCTAGCTCTTATGACTTCCTCTAATCTGAGTGCTTTATCTCTACTTCACAGCTAGTTCCCACCTAGTGAAGGTTATAGCAAGAAAGGTGTGAGCCACCTGCTGCTGTCCAGCAAGTGCTCTCACTAAAATTTCAAAGTTCAGGTTTGGGCACAAAGGCCAAAGGTTACAAACGGGTTCTTTTACTGCTCAAATGCCCCAGGAACCTCTCCTGAGAGCCAGATGAGTGCTGGCCTTGTCTAGGTAAAGCTCTAGATATTCACAGGGATCAGCAAGGCTTCACACAGGTTTTTATATCCCTGTGCTATCTAGAAGCAACACACTCAGCTTTTGTCCTATACACTGCCAATATATTTTCATCGCATGGAAGCTTGCTATGTAACATAGCATGTCTTCATGTGATACTATGGACCATTTTTCAAGGTCCCTACCTTGGAAAATAGACCTATTGCATCGCATCTTGGCCTGCTATGTGATGCAATTTTTTTGGCAGTGATACCAGGCAGTGCTTTCACTCTTGAGAACCCCTCAGCAAGAGTAAAGCAACTGTGGTATGGAGGAAAGGTGCTAGTGATGAACCATTGATGAGCAATAAAATAAAATAACTATTCAAGAAGAAAGAGGAAAATAGACTGCTTCTAATCAGAGAAGAAATTACCCAGGTTAATTATTTATTAACCAGTGAAAAGAGGAATCTCAGAGTAAGAAAGTCCAGAATATCCTAAGAAGGTATTCAGACTGTTGAAGTTTTGATTTAATGATGATTCCAAAAGGGACAAGTGTCCAGGGGGATCTGGTCCTCCTTTTATATTCTAAGTCTTCAATCTTTCTTCTCTATAAGCATATTTACTTAGTAGAAGGTATGCCTAACTTTGTACATGTAGATCTCTTAGTAATATTATATTATTACCTTTATAGTTTATTACTATGGGTTACTACGGGTTTTCCTGTGTATCTTGAAACTGAGCTATGAGTTGTTTACACTATGATTATAATACCTTTGCAGTCCCATGGTACTTGTTAAGTACTCAGGGGCTGACAAAAGGCCCATGATCATCTCAATGTCATATAGTATGTCTAGTGTTGAATTCCAGCCATGGTCCTCTGCACCCCACAATTTTTTTGGGGGATTTTAGGGTGTCATTGTCTGTGGATAGAAGCACATGGAACATTTCTTTGGCTGTCAATCATTTTTCTCTCAGCCAGGTGACCCATTGGACTGTTTCTTGGGTGATGACTTGTTGGCTCTTGATGGAAAACACACATGTTTTTTGCATAAATGTGTCAAGGAGTGGGAAATTGGGTATGCTCTTGCAATCGAACAAACATTCAAGTCAACCCGCACCTAAGCACCACATCTTTTTACCCAGTTCCCAGTAATTTTAATCCATACATTGAAGTTTAGTCCATACCTTTCAAGTGGTCTAGCAATTCAAACACTGTTGTGCTAATCAAGAATGGCTCCTAGGTAGGTTGTCGATTTCAACATCTTAGCTGGGTTTTGTAAGGGATATGAAACCCCACAAAAATCAAAAATGTTAAGGTTTGCTAAGGTACATTACTGGAACACAACATATTGGACTTGCCATCAGGTTTCAATACCCCCCCAAAGGATGAGGTGAAACCTGAGGGCACAAGCACATGTACAATGGTGAAAGAAACCTTTTATGTCTTTGGACTGAGGAGATTGAGAAGGAGAGAGAGCAGGAAATGGGGAGGGAAGGCTCCAGGTGTACTGGAATCTGTTGTACTCAGGCCAGTGGTCTGACATTAGTTATAAGTCTCTCCTTGAGGCCTCGGAGGCTTCCAAGCAAGGTGGGACTTAGTTAACCTCCATGTTGACAATCTTAAGGGCTGTGACTGCAC
The DNA here is from genome assembly GCA_015951145.1 of Cronartium quercuum f. sp. fusiforme G11. Taxonomy (NCBI): domain Eukaryota; kingdom Fungi; phylum Basidiomycota; class Pucciniomycetes; order Pucciniales; family Coleosporiaceae; genus Cronartium; species Cronartium quercuum. The sequence goes on from MU167443.1 coordinate 8,285, forward strand.
TCTTGAATGCAGCCTATATTCAAAAGTTGTTCTCAAAGCCTGTTCAAGATACCTCATCAATACCCAGCAAGTCAATGTGAGAAACTCCAAGTGTCTGGGAACACGGATATAGATTGATATCTGATAGAATGGATAGAATACAGTAAATAATGTGCCTCCCATTAGACTCCCTAATCTCACTGACCTAGTACAAGGTACAGTAAGCAAAAGGGAGAAGTCAACAACAAGGAAATTGGTAAGTGTGATGATTTTTATGATCCTGATAAACAAACTGGAACATAAGAGAGAAATCTATAAATCAAAAATTCAACTAGGAATAAGAATTGATATATGAATTAGGAGTAATGCAGCAGTTAGTTGGGGAAGGCAATGGTATGTACAATCTCTTTCCCAAGATGGGGAAAGAGATCTATGAAGACAAGGGTAAGACTAAACATATATCATTGCCTTGTTCTCAATTGAATAAGTTAACAAAATTGATTGTCATTTCAAATTGAAGAATAAATCTCATATGTGAAACTTTCTCATTCTTTCTCTTCCAGTGTTTCTCCTTGAGTTAGAAAGCTGCTGTTCTTGTTCATCTTTTCTATTATGTACACTACTCAGTCCAATCCTTCTTGATAACCACTTTTGGGTGTATAATGTCAGCACCTGAGTACTTGAGAAGTACCATGGAGCTGCAAATGTTGATATAAATATACTCTTACCACATCTCATAGCTCATTTTTGAGAGCTGTAACTAAATCCACTGTAGAACTGAATTAAAAGTTGTATATTACAGCATGATTACAGGCAGAGTAACCTACTGTAAACCATAAACTCAAACTGTAATAACATACAAGATGTTATGTACTAATAATAACAAGACATAGTACACTTTTGCCTTTTAATGAGTGTATGCTAATAAAGGATAGAGGACAAGAATATAGAAGATGGATCTGACCTCCTCTACAGGAGGAGGAGGAGCTGCATCATAAAAACTAACTTCAACTTTCTGAATAACTATAAAGATATTATAGACTTTCTATCTTCAGACAAAATCTCAATCACCATCTACTATAAGAGTAGCCTGTTTATTTATTCTCACTTCTAGAAAGCTTATATCTATCTTATTCATCACTTGTCTTGTTTTTCTTGGTCTGTAAAGGTGCAAAGCTAGAGCCTTTCCTCACTACTTGCTATTTGCTCTTGCTGAGGGGTTCTTAAGAGTGAAATAGTAAGTAGAGGATAAATGCTGAGGCTGGGACTGACCACTAGATAGTGCAAGGAAAGGATTTGCACTGGTCATCACTGGACATGCCAGATATCTAATTTAGTTCTAGATAAGTCCAGTGCCCATCTGGCTTGCAGGTGTTAGTCCTGGGCATTTAAGATAGTCTATGTCTTAAAGTTATGGGTCAGAAAGGAAATGACTAGACCAGGATTCAAACCTGGGACCTCATCATAAGCTGGGACACTATGCTAGAAGCACTGCCTTTGACCACTAGACTATCCAGTTGGTGTTTGGATGTGAAGAGCTATGCAACTGTTACAGTTGGTTAGTCAACTGAGTGTGTAGTTTACATAGCATGGATCAGTAGTGTTTTAACCACACTTCAACACTATGAACCCATTTTCCTTTCTGGCCTTTGTGCCCATAACTGTTTCCACCATTTTCTAGTAAGGTATCTTTCCAGACAGAAGCAAGGTGCTCACATATAATTAAGTACCTTCTAACTAATGGTTGGTCAATTGAATATTGACACAATGGACTACACTTAAATCTTCAGTCAGCCTCAGGCCAACAGACCTCTTAATCCCATGCCCCCCCCCCCTCTATCCACCAGGCAAGACCCACATGGCCAAAAAATATCAGAATCTTCATTAGAAATTATCATTGAATTGTGCAAATTCTTAAGTGAAGCTTTTTCTCCA
>MU167443.1:49205-60061 GCA_015951145.1 Cronartium quercuum f. sp. fusiforme G11
TATGTTACATAGCAAGCTTCCATGCGATGAAAATATATTGGCAGGGTGGCCATATCTCTTGGAGCACACTGGGCTACCAGTGAGGAGTAAGTGGGGGAAGTGTATGTTAACCATATGTAAGCTACATGTTATCATTACAGTAATGAGAATATGTGTAAAATAACTTATAGTTACCTAATACAAGAAACACAGAAAAGACATAAGTTACAAGTAGACTATGTGTAAATATGTTACACAGATGCATACACTTACAATGGATAAGTATTAAGTGTAATATTATTTTACATTTGGACTTTATGGGTTAAATAACCTATAGTCCTATGTTAGAGTTAAGTGATAACTTTATTATCTAAATAAATATCAATACAAACAACATATCTTGAAGAAATGTACTGTAAAACTTCAATATAGACTAGCTAGTGTAGTTGTAGAGCTAAAGTTGAAATAATGACAGTTCCATTAATTCAACATATGTTTCACTCCAAGGAAATGTCATCAAATGTACTGTAGCTGTACTAGTGACATGTGTAATACAGTACTGTTGACTATATACAGAGCCTTGAGTAATATAAAGGAGTACACATAGTTGAATTATTGACAGATCAACTATTTGGTATGTAATTCAACCTCAAGGGTGACAAGAACACTCACATGAACCTTTCACAACACGTACAGTAGTATAAACAAATAATTACACATAGTACATATAAAATAACATTTGAAATACCTCAAACTCAATATTTCATGAGGGAATTAATCTAGCATGTCATCACCCAAACTACAGGTGTTCATTCCATCCTTGACCTCAAGTAATGAAAAGGTTATTAGTGGTCCAAACAAGATAGATTAAATCTACTAGTTCAAATACTACTGTAATCACAAAATAAAGGAATCAAATATAATCTACAATGGGAAAGTCCTTGATTTGAATTAGATACACAAAATTGTGAGTACCCTCTAGGCCTCAGAACATCTATAAAAGAGCATCCTTGTACTCATGGTATTTACAGATCATCACTTACCACTTCAATAAAGAAATACCTATACTTACCATGCTGGGCAAATTGGGGTCATGTAGTGTATACAGGTTGCGCAGTCCTGAATGCATGTCAGGACCTGGTGCACCTGTCAGAATACAGGACATCTTGTCCTGTCAATGCTCTGTATCAATCATGACACCAACACACATACTCACAGATGCATACTGAAGTGCATGTCATGACATAACCCTATGTAAAAACTGGTGGAAATATGTACCTTAAGTATGTAAAGCACCTCATGCTTCACCTTTGTAATACTACCCTACCCTTGATGAAATATTACCTTTTATGTGTCCCATGGCAAGCTTAAGCATGTGCATGTATTCTCATCAATGGGGACTATGCATATCAAAGGAGCCAAAATACATATTGTATGCAAAATTTTATTCCAAACCTTGTTGAAAGTCCTTCTTAAAAACAATTTAGAAACTAGATTATATAATCTAAACTAAATACTAAAATGATATAAATATAACAAAGGATTAACACAAGCTATAAACAATTGAAATTAATCTATAAAACAGTTTAAGTTAAACAAATTGATTTGTTGATTTGGATCATTCAAATTGGATGGGATCAGTTGATCAAAACAAAACAGATTGAAGGTTTTAAGGCCAGTGTCCCATGTGTATACACCAAAGACATAAAGTGTTAATTGAGTTTTTTCAGGTTAAGCCAGAATAAAGGCTGTTTTGGACTTTCCTGACATTGCTACCAGATATGCATGTTACTTGTCTGAGTAGCAATGGTCTGGTGCATGAAAACATGTCATGTAAGTGTGACATAACCCAGGGTGCAGGAATTTTTTCTTTTTTTTTACAGGACCATGCAACCTGTATACACTACATGACCCCAATTTGCCTGGCATGTACAAGTATACATATAAGATACCCCTCTTATATTCTAAGGATTACTAGTAGAGTTGTCTGTTTCCATTTCTAGAAGTCTAATTTCATGATCACCCTTCTTTATCAGAGTTATTTGATTGATTCCTTGCCTGATTACATACCCTAGATCTCTACCTCATCCAAATCCTCTATATTTTGACAAATCCACCCTCTAGAAGTAAAACAAGAGTTAGTTGATTTGTCTTCTCTTTTATATATAACTTCAGATGTGTTTCTGGATCAAGTACTGACTACTTGGACACTCTATAACCTTTAACCAACCCTGGGTTAATCAATCCCTGCTACAATACTGTGTGTGTGCTAAAATTTCACCTAGAGTGATTGCCATGGCCAATAAGAGTCAGTGAAGAGAAATACAAATAGATTTGTTTTCTTATTAAGCCTGGTATATTCAGATATGGCTTGACAAACAAGACTGTGAACATATCCACACTATATAATTAAATTTCATAGTAGCTAGCCAGAGTTTCATGGTTATTCACCCTTTTCTTTTAGAGCTAGGCTGCTAAATATACAGGCTCTGTATACTGTAAGAGGCACCAGCCACCCAGCCACCAGGTCTTCCAGATACATATAACATCTTGTGAATGCAAAAAACTACCCTAATCCTAACATGAATGCTAACATCTAACACCTAGAACTTAATACCTAAGCCTAAGCCTAACCAACCATCAAGCATCACTTGGGTGGAGGTGTTGTACAAACAATAATGCTTAGTCTTAAATATCAAGAAGTAGACAGTATTGTGCACCTAATATGCTAGAATAACAATGCTGGTAGTTTAAGTGGTCATAGAAGGAGGGAAAGTATGTAGTAGAGGTTCATAAGGCAAAAAAAGTGTTATGAGCATCATGAAAGGTGGATTAGGGAGTTTTTAGAGGTTTAAAAAGATTTCTGTGTTGGCATTAAATATTAAATTTTAATTCATTTATTTCATTTCTTTTTCCTGGCACACTCTCACATCTATATTTGTGTTATTTCAAATCTCCAAATATTTCCTACTACTGTTGTACAGCCTACCCAATGGTCCAGAAACCTGGTGCCTGTATAAGTTTTCATTCAAACCCTATTCATCCATCCAAAAGCATGTTCATATCCCTGACAGAAACTGACCTCTTTGAGATTTTTTCTCTTTCCCTTTTCAATTGTTCTTTCCTGTAATTGAACAAGGTGAGGATCTCAAGAGTGATAGGTATAATACTTGGATTGAACTGAATGAAGTTCATTCCCTGTTTTCTCTCATTAAATCCTTCCCAGAACATTTGATATAATGTTAAAGTGGTCATAACCATAACAGGACTTGGTTTACCACTCTTCTTTGATTAGTGAATAATTTAATGGTCATTGGAGGATGTATGCTCTTTGGTGAAGATGATTTGAGGACTTGGATGAATGTCTTGTGTGTTTTAACTTGTAAAGACAAAAATATGGATTTTAGGTTTCTCTATCTTTTCTAGAACTTTGCCTGTGTCTTCATATTATTTGTGGAAAAACTAGAACTGTCCCTTTGTCTTTATTTATAGAGCTTGTTTATCAAAATTGAATAATTCAGAGTGCATAGCTCACTCTTATGGAGGTCTGGTATTGCAATTAGTTTTAAGTTCTTGGGTTAACTATCAGGGGGAAGCTCCTGTCAGGCTTCCTCCTGGCTAGAAGAATCTATATCAAGGGCTGAACAAGCCCTTTGGGAGTCTACACCAGTTTTCCCCAAGTGTAGACTACAGTTAATTGACCTCTAATGAGAGGGTTTAGGTGAAGGTCTTGGGACTTCTTCCCTGAGGCACTGCCAACATATTTTCATCGCATGGAAGCTTGCTATGTAACATAGCATGTCTTCATGCAATACTATGGACCATTTTTCAAGGTCCCTACCTTGGAAAATAGACCTATTGCATCGCATCTTGGCCTGCTATGTGACATAGCATGCCTCTATGCGATGCAATTTTCTTGGCAGTGAGGATGACCTGTCTCTAAAGCTGGGCAAACAGCTTCCTGCAGAGTCTTTCCTGACTATAGGCTTTGTTGGGGGTTCTGTGAATCCTCAACTTTGCTCCTTCCTATAGAAGCTTATTGTTAACTCTAATCCTTAGTGAGGCCTTACTAATACCAAGGGGTCCTAGAAAGAGGTTGCAATCCTCCTATTGGTCAGCTAAATTGGGCTTCTGATACTAACACCTCATGGACCTTGCAATATTGAGCTGATATATTCTGTAGAAGATATCCTCAAGGTGTGCTAGTGGTTCAATTGGTGGTTGTGGCAGAAGGTGAGGAGGAGCACTGCCAAGATATTTGTATCGGATGGGCCTATCCGATGTTCTATCACCCTGAGATATGCGATGCAGTGTCAGTAGGATTAGGTGCGATGGAATTACACTGCAATATGGTGTCAGAGCATTAGATACCGATAGTAATTCCATCGCACCTAATCCTACTGACACTGCATCGCATATCTTGGGGTGATAGAACATCGGATAGGCCCATCCGATACAAATATCTTGGCAGTGGAGGTTCCTGTTCTTGGTCAGGGTAGAAGGGTTTATATACTCTTCAGGTTTCCTCCTGCTCACTCTTAGGATATAGGCTGACCTGTGGTTCTTCTCTGTGCTATTACAAGGTTACATGGGTCAACTTGTGGTTGTGCACTGAAGTGACAAGGCCTGTTAAGTGGCTCTTTTCATAAGTATTATATGCTTATGAATCCTGAAACTGAGCCTGAGGTGAAGTTTCATACCATTACATTAGTGTTACATATGTATTACACTATGTATTCTAGATGTAATACCTATGTTACACTCTTTACATTATGTTTTACATATTGTTACTCATGATTATTGTGTGTAATCATGTCTTATATCAGTCTATGGGACTGCTGCACAGTCCTCAAGGCTGACATTAACTCCCCAATAGCAGTAGAATTTACAGAGCATTGAATCATTAATAAGTGTGTAAGAACTTGATCAAATTTCCTTGAGCCAGGGTAAGACCTGCTAAAACCTCTATTTGAAGTCTTGCATTGTACCTTAGAGAGGCATTTGTTTTCATCACTTGTTGAATTGTGAAGTCCCTCTCAAGTTCTGCCCTTCCTTAGTACATTTGCAGTTCCACAACATGCTGTGCAAATATTTTGGTGGTATGCTTTTAGCATATCAATTGATGGACATAAGACAGTTTTCAGCAGCTGTCCAGACTTGGATTGAGAGGAGAATCAGGAGTACAGACAGTCCACAACAGGATTTTTGTTTAAGCTAGGGAATTCACTCATATCTTGGAAGTCACAAAGACCACCTAATGTTTTTCTATCCTTCATGGAAGGATAGTGCATGGCTTTTACCAACATGGCATGGGAAGGAATCTGGTGGGGGAAAGTATCAGAAGGTTTTGGGCATGAACAGGATGGTAAAGCATTAGAAACATGGAGGGTAATAAAGGTGCCTGGGAGTTAGAAAATAATCCCTGTCCCCATTTGAGGTCTCAAAACCTAGATCTCAAGGACCGTTTTGTTAGACAGACTATAGAAGATGGGGGCCTTATGGTAAACTAAACCACTGACATGTATCAAGTTAGAAATGAATGTTGATACAATATTTGGAAGAAATCTAAATTGACATGTTCATCTTTTATTTTATATGACAGGGGGGGTTGATAATGTTGTAACATGATTGAAGCACTGTCCTTGAGTTTGCCTTGGATGCTATCCTGTGAGGTTTTCTAGCAAGCATAATTCAAGGTTTCCGCCAAGGCAAAACAAACCATTTTTTGATTCAACACTTCCTAAATTCTGGTTCCTAGATCTTGAGATCCTGATGCCAATCTATCAGTTTGGGTATATTATGTTTCTGTGCCAATTTGGAGTATTCAGGCATCTGAGGAAAACCCTGGCAATCCTATATTACACACGCAACCAGCAAGCTCTATTTCTATGAGGGCTTTAGAGAAGGGAATTCCCAAGGTGTCTCCTATGGGAGGATGTGGGGCATAGCTTCTGGAAATGAGAATCTGAGTCCAGTCGAAGGAATAGAGGGGAGAAGTGGCAGATAGCACTTTTTGATAATTTTCCATCACCCGAGCCCAGGCACTTGCATCGCCGGCATGTCTCTTGAAAAGCTTGAGGCCTTTTGACCAATGTTGGCTGACCATTACTCCTAATCAAGAGTCTTTGATTGACCATTGGGAAGCCTTTCGTTTTCAATTCGCCCCCATTTACAATCCTCAGTAAATCAAATGTGAAGGGATATGTACTCCATTGCAAGATAGTTTCCTCCTACAATCATCTGCCCACAGAGACAAGAGAACCAAATTAAAACCGCGTTCAAACCGAGAAAAAAAGAGTGAAACATGCATCAGAATGCAAAAGAGCGAAGGGCAGAGAATGGACACCATCTGACACACACACACACATTCTTGCACACGTCCCTATTATACTACAACACGCACATACACACACACCAAAACACACACATGCACGTCAAAGAAATAGACCAAGCAATCAACCCATCTCAATACACGTACCCTCTGCATCTGCAATATGGTTCCACAAAAGAAAGTACTCAACCGAACCTCGCCCGGAAGATCGGAAATCTGTTATGTGCTCGAGGGCTTAGGGGCCGGAGGGACGGTGAGAGTACTCATAAGTGCTGAGAAGTCAGTCTGGACATTGACTGAAAGGCTCTTGAGTCCATCAGACAAGAGTCTCATAAAGCTCGTCATCTTAGTCACCGTTGACTAAACGCCAACCCAGAAAAAGAAAAAAAAGGCATCAGTTCAAAGGGGTCAAAAAGTGTATCGAGTTTTTTTTCAATTTGCTTGCTTACCCACTTATCCAAAGAGAAAAAAAAGGCAACGATAAAGTCAGTGAGTGAGAATGAGAGAGATTGATAATTAAAGTGCGCGAGATTATTGACTCACATTATTCCTAAGGAACTCGAATGTGAGTTTACGTGCATCATCGTATTTGCCAACAAAAGAGCTCGCAAGCTCCAAACAAACGTTCTCGACTGATAAAGATCGCTTGAATTGCTCCAAAGCCTCTTGCTTCAACTCGAGTAATTGCAACACTGATTATTTTGGTTTGTTTTGTTTGGAAATCCTTTTTCAGTCTTTATCGTCATAAAACCATTTCAAATGGAAAAAACTCACTATCAGCTAATACATACATCGACTTGGGTGAAGTCGGTTGAAGTTCGTTCATCGTTAACGCTAAAGAAAACTTTACTGCCTGTTCACGAACGAAAACGTTTCGACGAGGTACTACGCCTCTTCCTTTAGTCTCTATTCGCTCTTTGACGACTAACCAATTAGACCTAAGTGGCGCCCAAGCGATCGAGCTGATAAAAAACGTCCCCAGGTTCTGGTTCAATCTTTTCGCTTTGCAAAGAGCGAATCTGATGACTTACTTTGAGTAGATGTAAAGAAGTAAGGCTCGATAGGTGGTGTAGGGTGATGAAGTGATGACAATCCGATGGATGCCTTTGCGAGGCAAGTCGTCGGACATTAACGGCTTCGAGTCAAGTTCTGAAAACCGGCGCTTTTTTGTCGGTGGTAGTTGTTGAACATCCGATGGGTTGGTGACATCGGCAAGGGTGAGCTTAAGATTGTGAATGTTGTATTTTTGGAGCGCATTGGTCAACAGATGATTCCGGAGGCAAAAAGTGGGAAGGGCAAGATACCAGAGAGTGGGTGGCCAAAAGAGGGGGAAGAGAGCAAAGTTTGAAGGTACGTCAGATGGCAGTCTTGATCAATGATATTAGACATCTTGGTTGACCGGGTTGCAAAGGCTCTTGCTCTCTTCTTAGCGGATATTGAAGGTGGTGAAGACGGGTAGGGAAAGGAGACTGAAGTATACGTTCGGAAGAGCCAGAGCAGAGGAACAATAGACGGATGAAAGAGTAAAACTCACATGATCAGCAGCCTGTTGGACCCCCCTGACCGAGTCCTCGAGGTCGTCTAACTCAAAGTCCGAATCGTCCTCGTCGCACCCGCCCTGGATAGTGCTGTCATCCATCAATGAGTCTTCGTCCTCGGCAATCACAGGTGCTTCATCCACGCCATCAAATAAACATGGTAACAGGGGCTTGTCTTCTCCAAACTCAGTCGGACAGGGAAGGGTGGGCGAGAGGGACATGCCATCCATGTCAACTGAATCAGCCTGGCTGAGCGCATCCGTACTCTCTAGAAATCCAGACTCGAACACTATCCACGAATTCCATGAGACTCTAGGTATACTTAGGAATTAGGAAGGCGAGAAAATGAAACTAAACTGATGTTAAAATAGGGAACAGATCGAATGATAGATTTCTGTGCATAGATCGTCCGCGTGCCACGTTTACCCTTCCGCTTAGGGAAGACGAAACATACATCGGAGCAGTCGGGATCATCAAAGAGATTTGAAAACCGGGCAGAACTTCCGGCGAAGCGAGTGATGTCACCGAACGGGGAGGGATCTGGATGGATGCCAAAGGCCTTTCAACTGATGATCACAAAGGTGGGCGAATAAAGAATCAGAATGCTCACCCGTCGTCCGCCTGCGTTCGGAGAGTGTGACTTCAACAAACAGAGCTTGCTGCTCGTGCCGATGTGAGAAAGTGAAAACGGACAAGAAATCTTCAATCAATTTCAAAACCACTTAGCCCCTTCTCGGGAGTCCACATAAACCACAACGGCCTACCTCCAAAATGAATGCCGGATCCTGAAATAGTTTCTCGAGTTTGATATACTTCGCCTGGCCGCGACGACTTTCGAGACCGGCATTGAAGGTGTAACCGCCCGAGATATTCTTATCCTTTCCGTACGTGCCGGGTTTGTTGGGTGTACCGAGCTAAACCATCCATCACTCACATCAGGACCCCTGATTCTTGGGTGCTTCCATGATAGATCAGAATACAGAACGAGAGAGGGACGTACGGTAGCTGTGCAAGTCTCGCAACGCCGAATCCATGTCTTAGACGTCTTGAGCTCGGTATCCTGAGCAGCTCCAAGGAAGACGCCCAGATAGCCTATGATGGACTGAATCGGTTGAAGTTCTTGTTGTTGAGAGCAGCATGTAAAGAGTCAAGACATACCAGGCGTCTTAGCGATCGTACCCACAGAGATTTGCCAGCGATTGTCACCAAAGGGTTTAGAGAGAAGCTTGACGGGAGATTTCTCGAGGAGCTCGCGGGTGCATTGGGGGAAAGTCCATTCAAATTTATACTATGGTAGTGAAATAAAGAAAGCTGAGTAGCTACTTGATTTGAAGAGTGAGAAGAGGAGGAACGAACTGACCTCTGCCTTCCAGAATTCGACCCCAGGTTCCTCGAGCCATTCGGTTGAAGAAGTCATGATAAGCTGATAAAGTGAATGTGAATGTAGATTTATTCAAGTTCTGGTTAGATTGGATTGAGATTGAAAGGCCGAAGAGCGATGTAGCGTACGGTACAGGAAAGAAAAGGAGTCGATGCAGTCGAAAGATGGATGAGTGTCAGTGTCAGTGGAGTTTAGTGAGACCGAAGCGAAGGACATCCCCTTGACTTACAAAACTGTGAAACTGTAAAAAAAGGAAAAAAAAAAGAACAAAAAAAAGAAAAAAACATTGAATTTAAATCATCACCGTTCTAAATACTGTAGATTCGACAAATGTTGTCACCACCTCTTCACTGGTGGTCCGTGCGCATGACCATCCCAGACCTTCCAAAGGCCATTACAACACCTCATTCGCACCTTTCCTATGAAGTCCTTTCACAGGAAACTTGACCTGTTGGACCTGATTGTCTCCCTTGCTTTCAATCATGGTCAAGTTGCTCTCAACCTGGCCAGTCCACATCCAACCCTTCCAACCCTTCCATCCCTCACCGCCAAGAAAATTGCATCGCATAGAGGAATGCTATGTCACATAGCAGGCCAAGATGCGATGCAATAGGTCTATTTTCCAAGGTAGGGACCTTGAAAAATGGTCCATAGTATCACATGAAGACATGCTATGTTACATAGCAAGCTTCCATGCGATGCAAATATATTGGCAGTACCTTCCATCCTGGTCCATCAGCCTCACTTGCAGCCCCTTGGCTCCACCAACCTATCCCACCCTCCCCTCACATTCAAATCCAATGGCAATCAAATCACTTTGTTGACACTTTTCATCTGCAAGAGTAGGTACATACTTACTAATTTCTTTATGGTCAGCTTTGTTTGATTTGGTCACTGACTCTTCCTGGGTGGCCGTTCATTTTCCAAGTCTCAACTGATTTTCTTTTTCAGTTTCTTATTTCCTAGCTTAGTTTCCCAGTCTCATGCTTCTCTCAGGTCCATTATAGCTTTTCCCTACCTTTGCAGCCATTCCCATCTCCCCTGCTTCAAAGAACCTCCACCTCTGATTGGTGGTACCACTTTATTGTAAGTCTTGCTCTCCCCTATTTGGATTATCTTTTGTTTTATTCTGGGTTTTAGGGTTCATGACAGGGGATTGACAGGATTCAAACCCAATCATGAGACCCTTTTTCATTTTTTTTTTCAGGGCTCATGATTGAGGATTTACAGGATTCAAACCCATTCTGCTCCCAAGTCTACCCCCACTAACCTTCTTTCCAGTCAACTACACACTCAACATTGGTATTCCCCCTCAATTTATATCTAGAATCTCAAATATTAAAAATATTAAACCCCCTTGGTCAAGGATTTTCATTTAGCCAGGTGAGCCAAGTGATTGGATTCCACTCTGGTATTTAGTTTCTGATAGTGACTATGCTCAATTCCAGCCACTCACCTTCGGCTCAGATCTCCTACACTACAGCTCATTGGAGGCCCACATAAGCACCCAAACCAATACACTGCCAAGAAAATTGCATCACATAGAGGCATGCTATGTCACATAGCAGGCCAAGATGCGATGCAATGGGTCTATTTTCCAAGGTAGGGACCTTGAAAAATGGTCCAT
>MU167444.1:9907-23981 GCA_015951145.1 Cronartium quercuum f. sp. fusiforme G11
GATGCAGTGTCAGTAGGATTAGGTGCAATGGAATTACTATTGGTATCTAATGCTCCGACACCATATTGCAGTGTAATTCCATCGCACCTAATCCTACTGACACTGCATCGCATATCTCGGGGTGATAGAACATTGGATAGGCCCATCCGATACAAATATCTTGGCAGTGATGCCCCAAAGATTACTGGACTCAAAAGGCTTTCTATGCCTACAACATGATGCTAGTGTGTGATATCAATCAAAGGATAATTTACTATGAATTGGGATGGTGTGGAAGTGCACACGACCAGTGTGTATTCAGATCATCACAGGTGAGTGTCATCTTGAGTGGTATTATTTAACTTCTCATGATTTTTTGTTAACTATATTTATTTTAGCTTTTCCAACATCCTATGGTTTTTTTTTCACCAGGTGAATATTTGTTGGCTGATTCAGGCTACACATGCTCAGAAATTGTGGTTCCCACATTTAAAAGGTTATGAGGGAACCCTTTGACTTGTCATGAACAAGATTTCAAAGCAGCAGTCAGCGCAGTACATGTGGTGATTGAGCATTGCAATGGTATGGTAAAAGGTTGTTTTCAATCATTGAAGGAATTTTGTGGAACTGTAACCAATGAATATTCAGCAATATGTGCCAATAATTGGATCTGGGCCTGCCTAATATTGCACAATTATGCAATACATATGAAGGATGATTGGATGCAGGTTTCTGGAATGATTGTGGAAGGTGTTGAAGAGACAGCAAGAGCTCACTGTCCTCCTCACAATGCACCAGCTTTTGATAAAGATGTGTGGCTAGCCAGCACTGACCACAACAAGGACTGGCGCAAGGAATTGTTTATGGAGTTTGTGGCATCACAGGTGTTATGATATGTTTAGACAGTGATCATAAGATTTGATTTGTAATTTCAAAAAATTCCAATGATCATATATCATTTTGTTTTGTAAAAAAAAAAAAAAAAAAAAAAAAAAAAATATATATATATATATATAAAAAAAAATCAACTTTTCATTTGTAAGTTCCAAAAATCCAAACAATCATATATATATTTTTATATATATATTATACAAGACATGAGAAGGATCATATATGAATTCATTTTGTTTAAAAAAAAAAAATCAATTTTTTATTTCAAATTTGAAAAAAGCCCAACAATGATATCTGAATTTGCTTTGTTTTTAAAAAAAAACAAGTTTTCATTTCTACTTTGAAAAAATCCCAATAATCATATATGAATTTGTTTTGTTTAAAAAGAAAGTTAAATTTTCATTTCTAATTTGAAAAAATCCCAACAATCATATATTCATTCATTTCATTTAAAAAAAAGTTAAAGTTTCATTTTAGCTATCACAAGGATTTGGCCTTGAAGGTTGAGTACAGGATGTTGCCATTTTTATAGCACTCTCACTATGGGCAAGGAGCTGATGCATCCTTGATGCGTCACACGGACGCAGCAGGGCTGGGTCTGCTGTGTCACATGCTACACTACACTCAACTTCTCAGTGTCAGCTCTGCTGATGCAGCTTCACTTTTACATACATTCACTTGGCGTCACCTCCCTCAATTATATTTTCCACAATACACTTTCAAATCCCACTCAAACTATCCTCAACTACTTTCTTGAAACCATTCAATAATCTGTTGAAACGTGTGCCTTGCACTTTCCATGGACAACATCGAAGCAACAAGGTAGAAGACAAGATGATATAAAGCGAAATGAATAATCAATGAGAATGAGGAAATCAACATTGAAAGTGGGGCAGACAAACACTCAAGTCAAGGGTTTCATCAAGTGTATGCTCTCCTCAGCTTTCACCAAATAGAAGTTCATTGCATACCTTTGTGATATCAATCACCCCTAGACATTGAACCCACTCTCACTCGTGCTCATCTGGAAGATTGTTCTCCCATCACTCACATACTATAAATGGTACTCAGTCAAACATTAATCTTCTCACAACTCCCCAAAAGAATCTTGAGTAGAGTTTAGATGTATGATCCACATGGATGTTTCTCTACTGTACAAAGTGTGTGTGGTAGGGGTGATGTGAGAAATGAATCAAAAAGGCACGAGGAGAGGTTGCGCGAGGGGATAGGTTGAGGGAGGTGATGCTGCATCAGCAGAGCTGACACTGCATGAATGGCAGCTGACGCTGAGAAATTGAGTGTAGTGTAGCACGTGACACAGCAGACCCGGCCCTGCTGCGTCCGCATGACGCATCAAGGATGCGTCAGCTCCTTGCCCATAGTGTCTGTGCTGCCAGAGTTGCCTCCTCAATAGACATATAGTTCTCCTTCATTAAAACCCCAATCAGTTGAGCATGCCTTGATACTTGTTGATGCATCAGTTCAGTGTGGTGGGCCAAAATGTTCAAAGAGTATAGTAGTGGACTTACAGAGGATCCAGCACGAGTTTGGGGGATAGTACATTATTATTACATCATAGTACAACCCATACATTAGTACTTTTCATCATGAAACCTTTTAATTACAATAGTACTACCTATTTTTCATGATTTTTGATACTTCTAGACCCATTATCTACATTAAATATTCACAGCACGTCAAATTGCTTTGCAGATTCGAATTCTTCACTGAATTTCGAGTCTTTTGGCCTATTCAGAATTTCTATAACTACCTTACTTTATTTTATAATATTTTCACAAATATCCAGGGGTAATGGCAGGTTTAAAGACTTAAGTATACATAATAGAAGGCTTAAGGGTCTTAAAACTTAAAACAATTCTTATGGGCAGAGTTTTAGAGCTATGACATCATAATTTGGACCAGTGCTGGGGACCAGTGACATCATCCCCTAGTAAATTTTTCAACTCCATGGGATTACTAGTTTGGGAGGAAATCAAGTTTAAAATTCCCAAACCTGAGTTTTTTGGTGGACTTAAGGGTTCCTAGGTGAAGTTATGGCATGGAAGAGGTTCGTGGTGAAAGGAATAGCGGCAGGGGGCCTTAATCTAGGAGTTACATAAAAAATAAGAGGCTTAAAACCTAGGGGTGAGGGATTAATAAGGGTGTATTATATCTAGGGAATAAGGGTGAGGGAATTGCACTAGATGGCTAGGGTTATAGTGGATGAAAGCCGTGGATCTGGGGAACAATTGGTCAGCAGCATGACCAATTGGGACAGCATTGGGTGGATTAGTAAGGGGGGTGTCATTATTATAAGGGATTTTGTTGAAAATAGGTGTGAAAAGTCAGCATTGGGCCAGTTTCCTTAATATTGGAGATAACCCTTTGGTCCAAAGAAGAAAGTTGTTCATTGAAAGGTTTACTTTCCGGGAAAAATTTGACATCATGATGGATGCAAGTGGTTTAGGAGCTGTGATAGGTGGGGGTTGATGTTGAATTTCGAGTTTTTTTTATGAGGTATTTCTGCTAATTGTATTACTAATGTTCATTGTATGATGTCATGCTGTGTAAGTGATGTAATTGACTGTATTTGTTCGTGGCATAGGCACCAGGATTCTCTCTAGTTGTTGGCCCTCATGTATATAAGCCAGCCAAGTGATTGTTCCCTTTTTTTTCCTTTTTTGTGTGTCAGACCTAAATAATAGCATAGTAGATCTTAGTTTTAGTAATCCGATCAATAGTGTAGTGTTTTTTAAAGTGTTTTAGTGTCCTAGTTTCATGATATTGAATTCCTGTTAGTGTGTTAGTGGATTATTGCTCTTATATTAGAGTATTGTGCCAGATTTTCATGATTATAAGTCTTTTGAAGCTTATATTGTCTCATTAAAAAGTTGTGTGTGTTTCTCTATTATAAATAACCCAGTATATTTGCCAGGATCTGTCCTGTAGTCTGAAGACTTGAAAACAGAAGAGTTACAAGTAACTGTGAAGGCATTTTGTTTACTGATTGACCAGGTTGTACTCAAGAAATTGGGTATTATTCTTTTTTGTTGTGGTCTTTCTCCCTTCCAAGCTCTGCCAACATCCCAGAACTGTTGGAGTTCCACATTGGCCTGCATCCTTTGCATCTCAAGTTGGTTCCTTTCTTTCCTGGATTCAAGATCAAAATCAAATTCAGCCAACTTCTTCTTCTCAGTCTGCAATTTGATATCTGCTGTCTCAAGCTCAATTGCTGCTTTTTCTTGCTCTTGCTTTTGACTCAAAGGCATAGAAGAATCTGCATGAGGTAACATTGCCACAGCCAAGCTCTCTGCAACTCAAGTCAATCAGTCCCATTTTTCTGCATGTTGACTCAAGACTTGAGATTCAATGGAAGGTGTTGAAATGGATTTTTCATTGGCCTTATTTTGAAGCAAGTCCTCAATATGCAAAGCCAAACCAGATAGATGTGAGCATTTGTTGGTGAAATCCCTATCAGAGAGTGCTAAGGATGACTGGGAGGACAAGCATTTTGTTGAAATACCACAAGAGCTTTTTTTGGGAAGATCCTGACATATCATATGAAATTGTACATTCATGAGCTGAACCTCAGCTGGGGTCAAAAGATGATTGGACATACCAGGTGCAGGACAAACTGGACTGAAATCACTTTGCTTGTTGTAATTGTTGATATTGCTTCAATTTTTGTATTTGTTCATGTCAAGAGTCTCATCATTCTCTTTATTTTTTTTCCCACCTTCTTGATTATCTAGGTTGCTGCAATCATCCAAGTGTTCTTCTGGATCATGGAGACTTTCAGAGTCCTCAAACATAGGATCTTGCAATTGAGAACTAGAACTGAAAGCTAAAGCATTGTTGACCAGCTTAGAAGTGCTGTTGGTGGGTGCTAGTCTTGTGTTGCCATGATGAGGAGAGAATACAGGTTTGAATTCAAAGTAATACTTGCACTGTTTCAAGATTGGTGCTAGTATTGGAATGAAACAATGAGTTGAAAGGAATTAAATGCTAAAACCAAACATGTTGGACTAACCAAGTGCAGTATCTTTAACATGCTCCCAATCTGGATCATCATCCTTCCAATTCACTTCTGCTTTGTGCTCAATTGCAGTCTGCCAAATGCCAGCCCCTGTTTGGTCTGCCACTCATCTGCACTTCGCCATTCGGACTCCAAACACTCAATCTGAGAAGCAGATTACCAGAATGAGTAAGCCTATATTAGTAATGGAAAACATGACCAAAAACTGACCTTCTTCTGGATGGAATTGGCATCTTGCCAAGTAATACCCTCTTTGATAAAAAATTGTTCAATCTCCTCACAGACTTCTTTCTTAGAAGAGCCTTTGACTTTGAACTCATTAAAATTGCCATGCTCAATTAGCCAACTGACCAGCAGGTAAGCTGAACTCTTTCCTTTTCCATTTTCATCTCAATGCCACTGAGTTGTTGTCTTTCTATTCAATTTGTGGGATGACTGTTTCTTTGTGAAGATGGAAGATGAGTCCTTTGCTTTTGAGGTATGAGCCAGTCTTTCTCTTTGAGGATGTTTAGCTATGCATTGATCAGAGGACTTTCTTTTCTTCCTGGAAGTTGTGGGTGGTGGGTTGATGAAGATAGGGGTAGAGGATGATGAAGACAGCTTCAGGGCACCAGTTGCAGCAAGCACTTGTAGCATACACCACCAAGAAAATTGCATCGCATAGAGGCATGCTATGTCACATAGCAGGCCAAGATGCGATGCAATAGGTCTATTTTCCAAGGTAGGGACCTTGAAAAATGGTCCATAGTATCACATGAAGACATGCTATGTTACATAGCAAGCTTCCATGCGATGCAAATATATTGGCAGTGATAGAAGTATCAATTTGAATGGTTCCAGGAGTGAGTTGTGTGTTGGAAGGGATGGGTGGATCAGAGTATTCTGCAATTGAAGAAGAGCCATGGGGCAGTTGGTCCAAAGTCAACTTGTCTGATTGCAGAGCCATGGGTAATGTGTGTGAGAAATCAAAGTGGGTTTATGGATTGTCAGGAGCTGGGGGTTAAGCAGATTTTGCCAGAATTCCAGAAACCCAAGTCAGACTTGGGATTCTGGGATTCTGGCAAAAAAAACTTGGGTTTAGGTTTGTATCCCATAAGTGTCCAAGTAGTCAGTACTTGATCCAGAAACACATCTAAAGTTATATATAAAAGGGATGACAAATCAACTAACTCTTGTTTTGCTTCTAGAGGGTGGATTTTTTGAAATATAGGGGATCTGAGTGTGATAGAGATCTAGGATATGTAATCAAGCAAAAAATCAATCAAATAACTCTAATAAAGAAGGGTGATCACAAATTTAGACTTCTGGAAATGGAAAAAGACCACTCTACTAATAATCCTCAGAATATAAGAGGGGTATGTTATAGTTATACTTGTAAGTATAGGTATTTCTTTGATGAAGTGGTAAGTGATGATGAACAATTACCATGAGCCAAGGGATGCTCTTTTATGGATGTTCTGAGGCCTAGAGGGTACTCATAATTTTGTGTATTCAATTTAAATCAAGGACTTTCCCATGATAGAGTACATTTGATTCCTTTATTTCATGATTACAGTAGTTATTGAACTAGTAGTTTTAATCTATCTTGTTTGGACCAATAATAAATCTTTTATTACTCAAAGTCAAGGATGAAATGAATACCTGTAGTTTGTTTGTTCACAAGCTAGATTAATTCCCTCATGCTTTATTGTATTTAAGGTATTTCAAATGTTTATTTTATATGTACTACATGTCACCGCCAAGAAAATTGCATCACATAGAGGCATGCTATGTCACATAGCAGGCCAAGATGTGATGCAATAGGTCTATTTTCCAAGGTAGGGACCTTGAAAAATGGTCAATAGTATCACATGAAGACATGCTATGTTACATAGCAAACTTCCATGCAATGAAAATATATTGGCAGTGTGTGATCTTTTATTTGTACTACTGTACATACTGTGACAGGTTCACATGCATGTGCCTGTCACCCTTGAGGTTGAATTACATATCAACTAGTTGATCTGTCAATAATTCAACTATGTGTAATCCTTTATATTACTCAAGGCTCTGTATATGATCTACAGTACTGTATCACACATGTTACTAGTACAGCTACAGTACATTTGATGACAGTTCCTTGGAGTAAAACATGAGTTTAATTAATGAAACTGTCATTATTTTAACTGTAGCTCTAAAACTACACTAGCTAGTCTGTATTGAAGTTCTAGAGTACATTTCTTTGAAATATATTGTTTGTGTTGTTATTTAATTAGATAATAGAGTTATCACTTAACTCTAAAATAAGACTATATATTATTTAACCCATAGAATCCAATTCTACAATAATATTACACTCAATACTTATCTATTATAAGTGTATGCATCTGTGTAGCATATTTACACATAGTTTACAGTATGACTTAGGGTTTTCTATGTTTCCTGTAATATGTAACCATAGGTTATTTTACATGTATCTTTCATTACTGTAATAATAACATGTAGTTTACATATGTTTAACATATGTAATAGTTATAGTAACATATTTATGTGTGTGTTACAGTATTAATTACAACTCTTCTGTCTTAGTTGTAATATGTAACTATATGTAATATTATGCATTGGATCCATTTTTGTTATTAATAATCCTCAGTTGGTGAGTACAGTATTGTGTTTATACTCTTGAAACTGAGTATGAGTTGTAATTGTTCTTGTTAGCACATGGCACTTTGGTGCTCAGGGCTGACAAGGGTAAGTAAAACAGAGGTCAATTCAGTTACTCTTTTCTTTGATCAGGTCTGGTAGACCTTCCCCTCCAGAACCCCATGACTTTTAAGACTCAGCAAGGGACAGAGACAAAGGTAACCAATGTAGGAAGTAGGAGCCTGTTCCTAAAGTTATGTGCCAGACAAGGAATGATTAGACCAGGGTTCAAACCTGGGACCTCATCATAAGCTGAGACACTGTGCTAGAAGCACTGCCTTTGACCACTAAGCTATCCAGTTAGTGTTCAGATGTGAAGAGCTATTCAAGTTTTACAGTTGGTTAGTTAACTGAGTCACTGCCAACATATTTTCATTACATGGAAGCTTGCTATGTAACATAGCTTGTCTTCATGTGAAACTATGGACCATTTTTCAAGGTCCCTACCTTGGAAAATAGACCTATTGCATCGCATCTTGGCCTGCTATGTGATATAGCATGCCTCTATGTGATGCAATTTTCTTGGTGGTGAGTGTGTAGTTTACATAGCATGGATCAGTAGTGTATCAACCACACTTCAACACCTGCTTACACCAGCTCTAGTCTATATTATAAGAGTTGGCTCTTGCAGAGAACTGATTGGCCCAGTTGTAAGCCAAGGCACTCTGGCAAGGGAAGAAACCCTTTTAAATAAACTTCAGAATCTTAAATCCGCTTTTAAGAGGTCAATTAGCTGTAGTCTGTACTTGGTGGTACCATTACAGACTCCTCCAAAAGTTGTCTTGAGGTTTGGGTCTTACTCAGCCCCTTCCTCAACCTGAAATAGCCAAGTAGGTTTCCATAAAGAAGCCTCCCCCTGACAGTGGAGGTCAAGCCCTTAGTATTTCAACTATCAGCTCAAAAATCAAACCTCTGCCTACTACATGGTATCCACCCTCCAAATCCCATGACCAAAAATGGACTGAATCTCTCATGTACAATATCTGTGGTGACTCATCTAATCAAAGAAAGGCCAGGGTTCCTCACACTGCATGCAAAACAGTGACACTCTTAAGTAACATCAATATGACATTACACAAGCATTGCACAACAGTATGGCACCATCACCGCCAAGAAAATTGCATCGCATAGAGGCATGCTATGTCACATAGCAGGCCAAGATGCGATGCAATAGGTCTATTTTCCAAGGTAGGGACCTTGAAAAATGGTCAATAGTATCACATGAAGACATGCTATGTTACATAGCAAGCTTCCATGCGATGAGAATATATTGGCAGTGCATCAGTGGAAATGTCACATGTAATGACATGTGTGATGCTAACCAGCCTGGGCCAAGAGTCAAGACCTGAGATCATGAATGCAAAGGCTGCCACCCCCCTTTAGCATTAAATGCCATTCACAAACTCTTCATACAGGCAAGCAATGAATACAAGATTGTGCCCAAAGTTATGTTTGGATACTTACTTCAAGCTCCCAAGTGCTTGTAAAATAAGCCCATGGAACCAGATCAACCTGAACCTGCTACCACCACTGCTATGACCAAAGAACCTAGCCCTTCAATTTTTGTCAACATACCTGCTGATAAAAGGCAGCCAACTCAGCTCACTCCATCACTATCAAGTCTCTTCCAAAGAAAATGCCATCAAAATACATAAGATCTTACTTAAAGCATCAATAATAAGCCAAATTTACTTCCACTTCCTTCATTCAATCTCAATCATATCAAATCATGCTTCCTTAGTCAACCTATTGCCTTCTTACTCATCAAATCATGTTGACTTCCATCCTTTCATAATCACACACAAACTTCCAGCTTCAAGTGGCTCACATTTTCAAGAAGGAGACAGCTTTGACACTTTCCTTTGAGCAATGAACCAATTTCTTAAAACTTATGTATGTGGTCTCATTTTATTAAGAATACTTATCTCAAAAAGTATCCTGATAATGTTGATCTTCATGGAACACACCATACATCCACAGTTGTTCTTGAATCCACTTTCAAGACTCTCTGCCAACAAGGATTTCAATGGGAGACAGTGTATGCAGTGTCCACAGATAAAAATTCCAATCTGTCAAATAATGTAGTTATGCTTACTACCACTGACAGATGCTTTGTTTCTTAAAACTTTATTGCATCCTTTTCAAATCGCATCTGCTTTTTTGGTTTGGTAGGCTTCTGTCTTCATCTCTTCAATTTCATTGTCAAGGATATATGTGTGGATACCCTCTCATCTTACCAATAGTCAAAGACAAAACTTTTTTTCACCAAAATTAAACTAATGAGGTGAAACTCTTCAAGATTGGAAAATCTTGGTTGGATGACATGTAATTCAAAACTTTACGTCTTACTCAATCATTTTCTATAGCGAAAGTTTGGTTGTCAGTTCAAGATTACCAAACCAGAATATGTGAATTGTCTCACAATTTTCCTCCAGACCCATTGATTGATATACCCAAAAATCAACCACAATGTCCAAGCCATAATAGCATATGGTAATCATGTCACTCCCAATCAAGTTTTTTGTGAAGATATATATATATTTGTTGTCCTGCTTATCGTGAAGTAGCCACCTCTTGTCAATTTTTGATGGACTGGATGGTCAGATGGGCTGTTCAGATTGCTAGTCAGTGGGGCTGCTCTTGATCCAAAGGTTACTCTCTGAAAGCTCAAGTTCCTTGCTACTAGAGCTGTGAGTCAACCTTCGACATCTATGTAGCATTGTAAGTAGTGTTGATTATTGTATTTACCACTAGCAGGCTAAGTCGGTTCTACATTCCAGCAGCTGGCACGGAAAGCCTAAAGCCGAGTGAGATTTAAGGTATTTTTATCGATACAGAGAGTTTCGTTTGATGTTTCTGTTCGTATAAGCCCTTAAGCTTATCCCCGCCCATGTAGAAGTGACCAGACCAGGGAACTCACACTCAACCTGTGTGTGGCTGCTGAATGTGCGCGTCTTTTTTCTTAATTTCGATCACGATACGTTATTGTTTGTTTGAATTCGACTCAGTCTCAGCTTTCAACTTAACCTTCTTTCTACCGTCAACCTACAGTAGAACTTGGCAGTGACTCAAACAACAAAGCTTACAATTCGAGTTGATCGTCATGGACTGGGGTGCTTCCGCCTCTCTCTTCGATTCCAAGGCTGACTCCAGGTAAGTCGAAAACCGTGGTTGTCTTCGGAGCATACCGTTCTATTGTTTTTTTCCACAATTAAACTACATCATAACCTGTACCAACCAAACAACTTCCACGCTCTCACTCAACCCACGCGCAAGACATCTCTGGGACATCACAGTTTTCGAGCCCAGGCTGACCTATATCTTTTGGCATGTGCCTCCTTCTTCGTCCGACGCTCAAATAGTATGAGCAATACCTCCTTCGAAGCCATTCAGCGCTTCTTTGCAGACAACCCGGTCGGGTCGATTGGCGCTAAGCTTATCGCCACTTCACCCCGCCCCGAGAAGGTCACCCATTCCTCGGCGGCTGGAATCAAATCCTCTCAATTATCCTCCATACCTCATCGAGCCGCTACCAATCCGTCTCCTCCCGAATCCATACCGTCACCTTGCTCGTCATTCAACGCACCTAACTCCTCTCGCCACCAGTCACACTCTGATTTATCAGTTCCAGCTACCCACTTTAAGCGCAAATCTTCTCATTCATCGAGCTCGTCCACTGCAATCAAAGATCGCAAGGAAGCCTCCCACACGGAGAAGGGGGAGGACCGACTGGCTCATTCCACTGGAGAGCACACCCATGAAGGTTCTGAGTCTTTCAGTAAATATGGTTCTTCAGAGATTCAAGCGATCAAGGGAATGGGAAAAGATAAGCGAAAGGAACAGAACCGGTCAGCTTCCATTGAATCTCGTCTTGAAACTTCTGTAAGTCAACCTAACTGACTCCATTTGGACCTTCTTTCGTGGCTACAGAAACGCCCAAAGGGCTTTTAGAGAACGCAAAGAAAAGGTCAGCTTATCACTCAATAACGATTGTCCGCTTTGTACTGTTTATATACACACATATATATATCAAAATTTTGTTTTTTTCAGAGGCTAAAAGAGCTTCAAGATCAAGTGGACGAACTTATGGCCAAACAAGAGCCTTTGACGGCTGAGAACGAGCATTTGAAGGAGCTTGTAAATCGGCTTCAGACGGAGAATCAGTCTTTAGGCGTTTATAAACAAGCATTCACCTTTACGCTCGCTAACGACCTTCGCCGGGCATCGATGCCTCTTTCGAAGGCTTTCGATCCTGCTGCCATATCTCAGAGCTCTAACAAATCACCATCGAGCTTGGTTCAGCCTTTGGATAAACACTTGAGCAAGGATCATCATCGTGAACTTGCCAACGGGCGAGCAAGCGAGAACCACTCAAGCTACTCGCAGCCCATCACTACCACCTCTTCTGACACCTATCCAGCGAATGCTTCCAACAACAAGGTAGCGCCTATACCATTAGACCTTATGCATCGAGCCAATCGAGTCACTCGTGCCACTCGAGACTCGGCGGGCCCATCCAGTGAAACATACACGCCCCCACTCTCTTCCTCGTCGTTGGCCAGCTTCACAGCGCCAGGAGTCTCCCGTAACTCGAGTAATGGCGCGCACGGTTACTTAATAAATCAGTTACCTTCTCAACCAGACCCGAAATCATATAACGACAGTTTCAGCTCCTCTTCCTACTCAGCAAATTCTCTCGTTTCATCATCGCCTATGCCACAATCGATCGAGAACTTCTTTGAGCAATTCCTCAATCCAGGAGCTTACGCGATGTCTGCCGACGAACTGACGACGGTGAAGGAAGTCGCCAAACCGGTAGCGGACCCAAGTAGCACAGCGAATGGTACTGATCTGGCCAATTGGAACACGTTCCTCAACTATGAGTCTAATGACGCTTCAGCTCTCTCTTTTCTTTCGAACCCATCATCGACCTCAAACGCTTTCGGAACCAATAGTCTCGGTTTTCACGATTTGGCGCCCCAGACTGACTTACCGACTGAGAAAAGCTCTTCAGCTTACCCAACTGAAGCTCGCTTGTTTGCGCCCTTAGTTGCGAATAGCTTTGGTCAGACTAATACTTCCACCGGTATACCAATTAATGCCGGACAATGGAGATCAAGCGAATCTGTATCTACCAGTGCGCCCTCATATGAACGTCCGAACTCTGGAGCACAAGAGATGGGAACGGGTTACGGGGGGACGAAGGCCGATGCCTCAACAAATTCTCAGAGGCTCTTTGCACCGTTTGGAAAACAATTCAAGCCTGTTATAGATACACCTCCTCCACCTCCACCACCGTCAGCTCTTAAGCCAGCTTGTGACACTTTCGAGAAATTCGTGGAGAAAGGAGTTATATCGAATGAGGAGATGAATGGGTTATGTGAGATGTTGAAGAGCAAGGCGACTTGCCGTGAGGTTTGTGTTTTCGCTTTTCTTTTTTTTTCTTTTTTTGAGAAGCTTCAACAGCTCTTAAACCTTCATACTAAAGTCTGTTTTTTTGAGGGAGTGTAGAAAAGCGAGTTAATGAAAGGAGTGGCAGCTGTTCGACCTGATTGGGCACCGATGATTGAGGATTGGACTCAAAAAGTCAAAGCAAAGCATGAAGCTGAGAATAAGCTCACAGGACAACAAGATGGAGTTGAAATCCGTAATTAATCATCAGTCTCAGAAAGTTTTCCTTTCTTTTATCATCGTTTTTTGTCTTCATAGAGCATTTATGTTTAATTGAAGAGCTTTCAGCTTTATTGTTTTAGTAAAAGATTTTATGATTCAGGTTTTTGTTTGTTTATTTGTTTGTCTGGACAACTGATCATTTTTTAGGCTGATGGGTGTACTGTATCAGGTTTCTAGTGGAGAGCATTCCTTTTTGTCGCTCATGATGTTATTTTCTCATCAGTTTTTATATTATACTTTTCAAGCGTTGGCATTTATCAAAATTTATGTAGTTTGTCTCTGTTTTTCCTTTTTTTTTTTTTTTTTCAGGGAGATGACTGTTTCTTTGATTCAACCATGATCTTCATTGAGGGTCAACCCTGTTTGTTTTCTTGGACCACAACCTGGCATTATGCAGAACAACAAAGTTTTAAAAGTGGGATTGGTTTCTTCAATATATTTTCTCAATGTGTGACCAGTTTTTCCTATTCTCTCTCTATCTGTTTTTGACATTGTATCTAGCTCGGTACATTCCATGATACTTGGGTGTGATCAAGTTTTCAACTATATATACAAGTCTTATATGCTAGGGGATTTGGTAATATAATAGTCTCAAGGCTTGAAAGATGTGTTGGAAAAAAAAATTAAAATAAAAGAAAAGAAAAGAAAAGAAAATGAAATAAGATAAAATAAAATCTAAAAAAAAAAAATTAAAAAAAAAAAAAAGATTGGTAGATTAAAGTCATGAATGGTATATGAAGACCTAAATTGATGGGTTCAAAGGTTATTTTTCTTTCTTCTCTTCTCTTCTCTGTTTTTTTTTTTTTTTTTTTT
>MU167445.1:7950-28720 GCA_015951145.1 Cronartium quercuum f. sp. fusiforme G11
AGGATCTAGGGTGACTACTGTGGCACAAAGATCCTGGAACTGGGGTGACTACTGTGTTCACAAGGTTCCACCAATTGACCAAGAGAGCTAAAGCAAGCTTTCAATTGACTAAGAGGATCAAGGCAGGTCCTCATTGCCCAAACTAGACCCCAAACCCTCTGTTGAGAGGTCAACTAACTGCAGTCTGTCTGAGTTTCCCCTCTGACAGACTAAATTCCTGAACCAACTCTGTTAAATTTAGTGTTGAGGTAGACCCAAAAGAAGTCTACCCCTCACAAATACAGTGTCACATACAGGCCTGTGAAAATCGGACACAAGTCTGAAAGTCACATGTGTCTGTTTGCGACAGTAACAAATTGGCTGGTGACTGCAGCAGCTGTATTGCAACAAAGGCCACAGCTGAAATACAGCTTGCGACATCTCAACCCTCAAGCCTCCACCCCTCCAAAATCTCTTTGAACCTCAATCCTTGTCATTTTCATCCTCCAACAATCCTTTCAGCTTCTCTGCAGCAAAAATATTCCTTGATACACCTGATGTGTGCCTAGAATTTCCCCTTTTAGCAGTTTCCATCTGGCTTCCTCATCCAAAGGAGTTTGAAATTATGTGAAATTGACGCCCTTGTTCTACTGGCTCTCAGCAAGAAGAATCAAGGACACCTTCTAGACACAAAGGAGTTGAAGTCAAAGGAGTTGGCCTGTTAGGCATGCAGCAGAACCCTATCTACTTCAGTAATCCTTTTCCACTGATCAATTTATGCCTTGCAAGCCTATAAAAACACTGACAATGCTTGCCTCTGTCCTTTCCTTCATCTCTGCTCTTTCTATAGTCACTCTTGCCATCACATATTTGTTGCAAATATATATACTCTTACCATCAGATATACACTTTTTAGAAAAATCCCCAAAAGAGTGATAACTGCACAACCAAATGTATTTCAGCCTCAAGAAAATGAAACTTCTTTATTTCAAGATATAGAGTACTCACCAGTTAGCAATGTGTCACATACATCTAGCTGTAGTTCTTCAAACCTTAGATTTGAACCTTTGCTGTTTGAGATCTGATCTTCAGCTATGTTGGGTTCCAGAAAGGAATTGTGGCTTTGAGAGAAGTGTGATGAGGTTGAGGCATTCATGTCAGCAAGGTGATGTTTCTACTGGACTTGGCAAGATACAAATTAACCGGGCATCTCATTTCCATCCTTGCCAATACATGTCTTTGTCATGCAGCTTGAGCAGACACATATAATCATTGTGAGAATTAAAAGTGATCTGAGGTTGTATGAAGGATTGTTGGAGGATGAAAATGACAAGGATGGAGGTTCAAAGAAATTTCAGAGGGGTTGAGGGTTGAGATGTCAAAAGCTGTATTTCAGCTGCGGCCTTTGTCGCAATACAGCTGCTGCAGTCACCAGCCAATTTGTTACTGTTGCAAACAGACACATGTGACTTTTGGACTTGTGTCCGATTGTCGCAGGCCTGTATGCGACACTGTATTGCATGTGGTGTGAGTGGCTCAAAGCATCTGCTTCTGTGTACTGTCATTCTCCCATCACTGCTTCACCTGTGTTCAAATCTGGCCACTGTGACTATATAAGTCCTGGCTTTTTCCTTCCTTTGTAAAACTCATCATTAAATCATCATATCTTTTCCTAACCAACATTAACAAACCAATCAACTTGACCCTTACATGCCTTGAACTTGTTTTATTTGTTAGTTATTAGTAAAGGTTCTTTGTTTTTTGTTCTCTCCATTCCACTCTTGCCTAAAACAATAGGCAGTACTCAGCTACCTTTACATGGTAGGCTGACAATAATAGTCAGGTTTAGACTTGTAGAATGATTTACAGGAAAATCTTTTGATCTTGTTGTATGATTAACAATATTAAAACATGAGAGCCAAAATAAGCCAATGTTCATGACATTGGTTTTTTTTTTTCTCTTTTTAAAAAAAACTCACTTTAAATTATAAAGGGATTACATAATAATACACACTCACTGGTGTACTTTACTTTAATTCAAAACTCTTGTGACATCACAAACATTTTGGTTTCCTTACTTACACACTTTCAAAGGTTGTAAATTAGAAATTTCTTGAGTGGATAGGAAACAATTTTATAATAATTTTCCAAAGTTAAGTAGAATACATATCACCACTTGACTTCATGTTTATTGAACTTTCATTAAAAAAAAAAAAAAAAAAAAAAAAAACTCAGGATAATGCTTGAAGTTGACTCAATATATTTTGATTCCAAGTGAGTAATGATTAAACCAGGATTCATCACCAATAGAGTAATATAAATTGTTCTTATAAATCAATACAACTTGTTATGAGTCATGCACAAATAAACAAGCACACTTTTGAGTCAGTCAACTTGTTTATGAAAGAAGGATATTCAAACACATGAGGTTTAAAATCTTTGTGCTTGACCCATAGATATGTATACATCTAAAGTAGATGCTAAGATTTAGGGTGGATGACTGAGCTTCTTCAAAGATCTAGTGTAGCCTTGCTTGTGAATTCTTTCCGAGAAATTAAGGATGAAAAGATAAATGAACAAGACTCTTCTTTGGTCAAATAAGTCCAAAATTCCCTACAAATTTATGTCCTTGGGAGAGACTAAATTCCAGCAAGCTCCTTTAGAGCAGCACTATGACTTGGTTATAATCCACATAGTGATAAGCAAGAAACATGGCAACCATCCATATGACATTGATCTATTTGATCAAATTCCCAAAGAAAAAAGAAACACTCAAAACAGTCATCTATATCATATACCAACACTTGTCCAAATGTCTTGTATATTTGAAAAGGAGTTTTCTTTTTTTTTTTTTCTTAAAGAAAAACCAAATTGATTTCATTCTTGGTACTATGCTTTTTGTTTTGATGAATTCTTGATTTTCATGTTCTTCAAAGAATTTGATTTTACATTTAATCTGGTGAATGGTGGTTGGAGAAAAGAATGTGATTCACTATCAATCCAGACAGACTGAGACCAAAATTCTTGGTTTGAACCTTTGAAATAACCTTTCAAGAACCTTTTTGAGCCGGTAGTTGATACCTTCAAATGGTACTGTTATCAGCAAGAGTAACCGATGATCATTCTTCATGAAAGTTAGTGAATGCATCGATATCTGAGGACATGTGATCGGAAAATGCGCTGTCTAGAAGTATCGACGAAGTACCTTCAAATGTGGAGCATGATAGTGCCTTCGGGTGAGTACAAGAACAATTAGATACAGGAGTGATGGCGGAAGATGCAGTTACTGTAGGTTTAGGATCAAATCTCTTTTAAATCGCATTGGTCGCCTTTCGGGATATAGCTGATAACACTCTTCTTTGCTATGCTTGGCATTTACATTATGTCTCCCGTTAGAGCAATAATGAATTGTCGAAGTACGATGTGTAACAGATAAAGCTACCGAATCAGACTTCTTTTTCTTTTCGTCTGCTTCCAACTTGTGTTTATCTAAACAATCTAGTACAATAGCCATAGATAACGGTCGTTTTTCTGGTAAGATTTCTCTCCTGACAACAATTTCAGTTAGAAAACTATCATCTATTTTAGTTTTAAAATCACAAGCTAGCATGTTCGAAATTCTTTGTCTAGTATCATTTATGTATTGTGGTAAATTGACATAGACTATCGAAGAAAATTCATAAAAGTTTCAGCTTGGTTTGAAGCTTCACTCGACTGATAGTGATTAGAGATAGCCTTCCAAAGTACGTTTGGATCAGCTCTATTCTCATTAGTAATGTAACGAACTTGACTGGCTTTATTAAGTCGTTGAACAGCGGCTTTTGCCGGGGCTCAGACACTTGGCTTGTACTTCTGTCTATAGTGTAGCCCGAAAAAATGACTCCAGCGGCTCGTTCGCGTTTTGCACGGAAGTCCTCCTTTTTATCTTCATCGGTAGGTATTATCGGAGGTGTATCGTCGATGAACGAGGACAAGGTCTTCCATTCGGCATAGTTATTTTCGTTTAGTTTCCCCATAACGTTGTGTAGGGTACCTGTGGAAGACGCCATGATGTAACGATTCTGAATTACGATTAGAGGAGTGCTGGGCTCATAATCAATAAAACAAATGCTATTTGAGCTGGAGAGAGAAAAGGTCTCGTAAATGACCTGAGGGAATTACAACCTCAGTTAAGGATGACCGAAGTGAATAGCAGACCTGCTCGAGATGTAAGGTAGGAAAACGGTGAGGAAAAAGAAAGAGAAAGAATACGTCATAGTAACTTTTTCTTATATACACGTTTTCCTACTTCCCAGCATAGCCTGACGTCATACAACTCTCACTCTCAAAAGAACATCACATCCATTCCTCTTAAAAGATCATCTACTACTTTTACTCTCATACGAACCTCTTCTCCTCTTCCTAACATAAGACCTATCAAGTCATAATCAATCATCTAGAGAAGTACATCTTAATTACCACTTGGTCTTGAAATAGCAAGGGGTTCTGAGGAAGCAGAAGCTTTGCGTCGGCCGAAAGATATGGAAACCAGCAACAACTTTGAGAAAAAAAGATAGCATGATGGTATGCTTTCTCCTCTGTTGTTGCTGAACATACTGCCGTTGAATACCTGCATATTCCGTCCATATTTGAATGCAATATCAATAATTGTCTACATAGGAGACAGCACCGACCTATAGTAAATTTTCATGTAAGATACAACACACCACTTACACAGACCTGAACATCAAAATCAGACTGAAAGTCATAGATCTCCTTGAAAAGTCATCTAGACAAAAGTGTATAACCTTCATTGAGTAAGATGAGCACAAGTTTACATGATTACACCAACAAGCCAATCCGAGTTTTTCGCAGAATAACAGCAAGCAGACATTGAAGAAACGACAAAATCAAACTCTTGCAGAATAGAAGGATCGACGGAAATATCAATTAAATGACAATATCCGTGAGAAATTACTCAGGTGCCCCCAAGCAATCAGACTCATCGATCATCATTTAAATTGGAGGTCTGGCAGCAAGCTTATTCGGAAGGTGCTCAGAACGAGGACCAGATAGATGTGGCATCCAGCCATTGTATCTTATCTGAACTATTTGCTGGGAAATGTGCAAACCATTGGTAGGCTGGTCCTTGGTTAATATCACCGTTGAAGAAACTCGCCAAGTTTGATAGGTCTCTTAACGGCATTTGAGAAGCCCTGGTGAATGTTAAAAAGCACGTGTTAGAATCACATGTGGGCCGGTCGTGATCATTGGCCAACAAGCTTCCCCACTAGCCCAATTAACAATCAACTTTGGGCAAGGTGCTTACCTCATGATACCTGTAAAGAACGGTGGCTTTCTTGCGAATGGGGACACCTTGACCTAATACATTGCCCACGACGAAAGGAGTCAGCAAGCATATCACAATTCTCCAAATAGATCATGGAACATGGACTGACTGTCCATCGACGGTAATGTGGTATCGGTCACCAAGCGACCAAAGAAATCCACCGCAACTTTCTATGAGTAGCGGGCCAACAAAGGCATCAGTTGAGCGTTCAAGCTGATTTCTTGGTCTAGGCACAGTGCCAATGATGGTATATTACCTCTTCCTTTTTGTCAGCCGTCGTGACTGGTTTCCTATGGATATGTGAGAGTATTGTAAGGTCATGATACTTCCTGTGAAGCATCTCATTGGACTATAGACCAACCGATTATAAGCGTCAAATATGGCACTGGATCCGCTTTCGGCAACTGTGACGACTCCTTGATTGCGTTTGATCAAGACCACATCCATCTGTAACCAGCAATATGTTTGGCTAAGGTAAGCCCAACATCAGGTGCTTAGATTTTTATGGGCACAAATCGACTTACTTCACGCGCGATCATCTGACGAACTCCAAACCGCGGGGGTGGAAGATCCTGCGGACGTTTCCCATCAAATTGAGTAAAAAGATCGATGGGGCTATCCAAGGCAAACGCTAGTACCGTCAGCCTCAAGATCTTTCACGCCTTCAATCAGACCTAGACGCGCAATACTGACGGGTCCAAAACAAATGTTGACTGGCCATCTTCCGCCTTGTCGAGTTTGAAGCTCAAGCCCAATTCAATCATGATCGTGACCACTCTCATCATCACATCACGCTCCTCACGTCTGATCAATTGCGAATTTACCGGCCTCAGGTCAGGCGAGACAATCCTCATCAGCAATGGGATCAGTTCAGTGATAACTACGTCCGTCAAGAACGAAACCCTCATCAAGGGTGGCATCGTCTGCTTGAAGGAATCAGCCACTTCCTTATAAGCAACCTGCTTCTGAAACATTTCGTAATCAATCTTTGGATAATCGGGAGCGATATTCGTGATCCTTCCCAGCAACTCGCGCCAAGCGGCAATCGTGTAAGGAAGATAGCCTGTCAAGCCGTAAATTTGTTCTGATTGCATCTTGAGGTCAATTTGGTCATAAAAGTGGAGCCAATCGTGGATCAAATTATAAGTGCCCCAGAGATCAGTTGGGTGCTTTGCTGATAGGTAGGATTCGAAGCACCCTTGCATGATACGTTTGAATTCGCCACATCCGTCTGCGTCTTGAATAAATTCTGATAATCGGTTACCTTCGATATCATGAATAGGAAATGGAGGAAGATGCACTGTCAGAAGACCCCTCCTGATTGGGACATCATTGCTCAGAGGACCAAATCCAACCTGTTTCCCCTTCCTTCGCCTTTTTCGGTAACTTGAACACTTTGGACAAAATACTTTGAACTGATGCGCCAATGTCTTTCATCCCGACCATCGCAGCACTCTTGATAGCTGTCTCGCTGACCACATTAGTTTGACTTTGGACCAGTTGAAGAGTGTTAAGACAACTTCGTAAGTCTCCAGATGCCATCCTCACTAGGAACGTCAAATTACGAATGTCGGTTTTCAATTTCTCTGCGTCACAAATCGTTTTCAATCTTTTGATCAAAGTCATCGGGGTCGGCGTGTTGAATCGAATGATACGAGCAATAGGCCGCAGCGGTCTCAGAGCTGTTGCATACAGATCATTGCAGATACAAATGATAGGTCGTATGAGAGGTTTGGTTACTGCCTTTTGACTCTTCGCTGAAAATAGATAGCAGTTCAATGAGCTCAACAGGTCTTTTTCACAGATCACCATCAGCATTTAGCATGTAAGGCATACCTTTGTAGGCCTTCACGGTACTCCCATCGGTGATGAGTTTCACCAGCGCTCGGACAAACCCACCCTCAGTACCTCCTGCAGCACCATCAATCTCGTCGATGATCACACATGTTGGTCGATTGTTTTTCAAAGTCATTCCACCACCTTGACGGTTAGCAGTATCCAATGTTCGGGTTTCAAGAGCGCTTTTGATTCGCCCAGTTACCACTTTGGTCGTCCGATCATCGCTTGCATTGACTTCGACGATGTCATAGCCAGCCTGATGCGCTAACACATGTGCCATCGTGGTCTTGCCCAATCCTGGAGCACCACATAACAGCAACACCTTCTCTTGCGGTCGACCTAACGGATCTGGAGTGGGGTTGTTAAATGTGGATCCTTTCGCTCCAGAAGCAGCGAAAGCAGCTTGTGCAGAACGCTTCTTAGCTGCCTTGCGCTTAGCTGCTGCGCCACGGTCTTTGAAAACACATTGATCCCATTCCTTCAACCATGACATTGAATTGCGGAATACACGCTACGTCAAAGTAAACGATAATAGTCAGGTAATATCTGAACACCCCAAGAAACGAATAATTAATCCTTACCTCATCTCCGATTAGATCAATGAATTTCGTGGGTCGGTACCTATCCGTCCAAAGATTCATCGAATTCGCGGACGAGCCTTGGTCCTGAGCTTGTACTGACGCTCTGATCGAAACAAACCGTCCACATTTAGCCAGCGTACTGAGTTACATTGGGATGGTTCAATGAAGAAACTTATGCTGACTGAGGTGTCTGTTTATCCCGCTTCTCTGTCCGGATCCTATCTAACATTCGATAAATAGGCTCGTCGAGCAGGTTTAGACTCTTTTTTTGGAGTTCTTGCAGCCTGTCTCTCCCAGCATCCAACGCCTACCAGCAATAGACCAAGAGTCAAAAACTTGAAGATACGGGAGAAAGATACTCTGGAGTGTTAACAAACAAATTTACCGATCCACGTCCAATTTTCTGGCGCCGCGGTAACCAGATCTTGCGACCTTCAAAGGTTGTCGCTGTGATCGGCATGAGGGATACCCTTTGTACTGACCCGAAGAGAGCCTGAGCTGCAGCTGAGCTGGAGGTGGAAGCGACATCAGGTAGGCTTGGTGATTTGACCAGATGAGCTGCCGGCTCTGCCGAACTTATGGTTCCCACCGCAGTCATCGTGATTCGATTGATGTGAGAACTAGAAAGGATGACTTTGTCGTCACGGAGCACTCGATCAGAGCTTTTCGAAGGCGAAGTTTCCTGATTTGGTGGAGGTGGATTCGAGCGCATCATTTCTTCAAAATCATCTTCCAGTTCCAAGTTATCAGAATCTGGTAATATATATGTAGTTGCAGAATCTCCTATGAGAGTTTCATTATGGCTATTCCTTGTCTTCAAATCAATGGACGGCCTGCTGTCGAGAAAATCAAAATCATCTTCAATCTCCAACTCGAATTCGATATCATCTCCTGAAGTAAGCTTTTGTTTTTTGGCGCTCGAAGGTCTCTCGTCCGTCAGGCTATTTGCAGCAGGTTCGATGGAGTCGAAATCCGAAACTGGGGGCACTGTCTGACTGACTAAGGATCTAAGCAACGAGTTTCGATCAGGGGATTCGGTGACAGGTAGCGCGCCTGCTGCCACTGGTTCAGGAGAACCGGTCATGAAGAATTCCAAATCTTCCTCGAGGTCCAACTCATCCAGGTGATGGTCCTGAGTCGCTCTCATTGCTTCAGCCGCCTCCCCATCCACATCACCTTCTTGAGCTGCCTCGATTTCTTGACTCCATTGACGAAAATCGGACTGCAACACGCGCGATGGCACGCGACTGAGAGCTCTGATCGGACCGGGGTTGAAAAAGTCTTCATCGAGTTCCAGTTGCTTGTCTTCAACGCGGTGGAGATTCGGCAATATGGAGAGAAGTCACAATGATGTAAACGTCGGCGTTCAAGGTCAAGTTTTCCAGTCGATGAGTAATGAAGCGATACTCACCTGCGTCGTCCGCCATGTAAAATGATGTGAAGGCTTGGGTCGATGGTTTGGCGCTGGATGTGTCCAACCTTGTGATACGATTTACATTCCTTGGTCACGGTCCCAAGTTACAAGTCGGGGCCATTTTCGAGTGATGACGCAAGACAGAGTCAGGCACTTGGTACAAGATGATACACCTGACTTGTAAGCATAAGCTCTTGTTGACATGTTGCTAGCAAAAGATAGCAAATTGTTCATGAGTTGTGTCAGTGAGATGAATTCGAGAAACCTTCTGAAGGCTCGTGCAACGGATTACAGCGTGCGAGCATCCTTCCTCAACTTCATCATATAATGTGATTCTGAGACACAAAGGTTGGATGAAAAGGGTTTTTTGTTGGTTCAACCACGCGCAACCAGCGGGGAATTAAATGTTCTCTTTGTGTCATACACGGTTCTAACTATACTTCTTTCTCGATGTCGAACAGACCTCTAGACCTGTCGCAAAGTCATAATCAAAGTCGACGGCTGATTTAGCCGGATTGACTGAAAAGAAAGGCTTCCCCATTGAAGGCAGTCATATCTCAAATGTCAGGAAACAATATCTAGATGCGTGTATTCTCAGTGAATGCATCCAAGTCGAACAAATCTTTTACTACTTTTGTTTTTCAAGACGTCAACTTCGAGATTCAAAAAGGAACGATCCAATAATGAAACAATCCATGCAAGTTTCATGCTTCATGACTATCCTCGGCGTCTGGCATGTCCTCAAAAAAAAAAAAAAAAAAATCACGCCAGGTCTTCAATGTCAATCGAGTCCGTCACGGCCCCATGCGAGGCATCAGCCACCAAACGCTGGTACTTGAAAAGTGTTCCGCTCGTCACTTTGATAGGCGGAGGTTTCCATCCAGCTTTGCGACTAGCTAACTCTTCGTCACTCAACTCGACTTGAATCGTGTTGGCTTCGGCGTCGATGGAAATCATCTGATATCAAAATAAGTGTTTAAGTATAGCCGGATCAATCATGTCTGAAAAGAAAGGCGAGAGTTTAGTATTTTGGGTACTCACATCGCCATCTTTCAACAAACCAATCGCACCGCCCTTCACAGCTTCAGGTACCACATGTCCGATACAGAAGCCATGAGTTCTATGTGGGGCAAAAAAAGTTTTAGGGTCAAGATTAGGACGCAGCCAATCGAATTGAATCCCGCATAAAAGAGTAAGGTCAGTTGGCGAAAATGAGGAACACTGTCAAGAGGTAGGACAAAGAGAGGTTGCTTACCCCCCACTGAAGCGACCGTCTGTCACGCATGCCACATCGTATCCAAGTCCGGCTCCCATGATCATGCTTGTCGCTGTAGTTGACACGCCGCCAATTGACACATACATTTCATCGAGGTAGTCAGTCTCCGGTCCTCTTACAATTTCAAGCTAAATCTGCTCATCACTCACGTTTCAGCATCTCCGGCATTCCAGGCCCTCCAACCGGACCGAGTCCTCTCAACACTACAACCGTCTTCTCACCTTTCCTGATCGTTCCCTTCTCAATGGCTTCAATTAAGCCGGCTTCAGTTTCAAAGATTCTTGCCTTGCCTCTGAATTTCAGGCCTTCTTTCCCAGTAATCTTTGCCACCGCACCACCAGGCGCCAAGTTACCCTTCAAAATTCGGATATGTCCCGTCGCCTTAATAGGTGATAAAATCGGGTGTAACACGTCCTGGCCTTCGGATAGTGACTTGGCATTGGCTAGATTCTCGGCTAACGTCTTTCCTGTTACCGTCATCTGGCTTCCATCGATCATTTCATTTTCCAAAAGGTATTTAAGGATAGCTATATGGTCACCAATTTTTGTTTGTCGTTAGCGTGATTTAGACAACATTTTGCCACGAATTGATAGTCATGAAATCACCTGGGATCCCTCCTATGCGGTACACATCCTCCATCACGTATTTTCCAGATGGTTTGAGATCGGCTAGGAACGGTGTTCGGTCGGAAACTGCCTGGAAGTCGTCGATGGTCAATTTGATTCCAACTGAATGCGCGATGGCGATCAGATGTAAGACCGCATTAGTTGATCCTCCTAAAACCATCGTCAAAACCTGTGTATCAGCAAACATCACGAGACCATGAGCAACACGGCTCAATCTGCTTGCGGTTAGTGTTACATAGATCTAGAAGGGCCAGGAGATATACCATCGCGTTCTCAAATGCTGCTCGGGTCATGATGTCACGCGGTTTGATGTCTTTGTCTAACAAATTCAGCATCGCTTCTCCAATCGCATCACATTCAGCCAATTTCTCGGGGTACTCCGCCGGGAAACTGGACGAGCCGGGTAAGGTCATCCCTAAAGCTTCGGAAGCTGAAGCCATGGTACTTTGGCCAGCACCACAACATCAGTGACTCTCCTCCGAGGCTGCTTTCCTTTGTGAGACTGAGGGGGAGGTGAAGAGTTCTAACAAGAGACGTACTTTGCGGTATACATCCCACCACAAGCTCCGGGACCGGGGCAAGCATTCCGAATCGTATCCTGCCTATTGGACTCGGCCTGTGGGGTCTGGCCATCGGAGACGTATTTGCCATAGGATTGAAAGGCGCTAACAATATCAAGTTGGCCGACGGATGCACAATGACCTGGCTTGATCGTCCCGCCATAGACCATGATACCAGGTCGGTTAAGACGTCCGAGAGCCATGAGGGTACCAGGCATGTTCCTTACCAATCAATACGCATCAGCATACCTCGTGTATCTTCGCATCTGGCATGCCAAATCAAATTCAAGCGCCAAACTCAACTTGTCACATCCTGGTACAACCACCAAGCCATCATGCCAATGCCCACCCGCAGCCGATTCCACGCTATCCGCAATCAGATCTCTACTAGGTAGACTGTAACGCATCCCGTCGGTGCCCATACTGATCCCATCACTAACGCCCACCGTCCCATATTGATAGCCAATCAAACCAGCCTTCACGAGTGATTGCTTGACACGCTGTCCGAGCGCAAGTAGATGTCGGTTGCATGGATTTCCTTCGTACCTAGACCATTGGACACAGCCTCAGTATGCTGGTGATGAACATCGGGGCAAAGAAGAAGAAACTCAGGGGAAGCGTACCTACCACACACTCGCTACACCGACCATAGCCTTTTGAAAATCAGCCTCAGATTTCACGCCCTCGGTCGCATAGAGCATGGCCTGTTGACTTGGAATTTTTGATCACCATCAGTTTCTTCTCAGGTCAAGCAACGTGAGATGTATGAGCGCAACCAAATACTCACCTGGCTTGCGCCTTGGTCCTTAGGCTGAGTGACCGTCCTGGAGTATTTATTGAGCATAGCCCGGCTAGTTGAAGAGGAAGACATAGTGGCCTGGTGTGAGTTGAGCAGGATCCGTTGAGGTGATATTTGAGACAATCGCGGCCTCATGACGGGAGACTATTTGGGTATTCGAGAGAATCTGATTGGTCGCAGCGAGAAGCCGTGTCTTCTTCAACTTCAAATTCGATTCCAAAATAAAAAATTTAAAAGTCTAAAATCACAAGTGCATAAATATGTGTATAGTATGGGTTTATACTAGGACTCATAAACCTTTCACAGATGTATCTACACATACAGTGTAGAGTTATATTACAGCATGCACTGTACTATAAAGTGTCGAAGACATTTATGGAAGCTCAACCTTCAACATCATCTTCGTGCAGAATTTGGACCCCCATCAATCGGGAGCACCTACGTTTGTCAACAATCAGCAATAGACGATATTTCAGTAAAGTCGGGGATTTAATACGTCGATTCTCACGAAAACCCTGTCCATCATTCAACACGACAGGAGCGACGATATTTGCAATCCGAAAAGCAAAATCATTAACAAGTTCTGGCAAGTCAGATAATGTTCGACAATCATCAGTTCGATGATGCACCTGAAGATGAGGATGTGCCACAAGAACTGAATGCTATCGTTGCCTCATCGTTCACACTACCCGTTATTCGTCCCAGAGAGACAGAGGCAGACCAGGAGATCAGCACGTCGGACGAAGAGGTAATCTTCTCAGCAGCGGATGACGACGAGTACTCAGAAGATAAGGAGGAAAATGATGACGAAGACTTTATTGAGAAAGACTTGGACGCGGTGAACTGTCAGGATTGGGAGACATTGGCTGGAGGTCAGTGATGACTGTTTTGATCATCATTATTTTTGCACCCCGTAAGCCATGATTGATAATCAAAAGTACTTTGCTCTATCTATTCAACAGATCTTACCAAGCGTTACAATCGTCTTCGTCAAACTGTGGCCGTGACGAACCAGAAGCACCGACCACAAAGAGCTCGAGACGATGCGCAGGTATTGCCAGCCACCAATCAGCCTCGATCTGCTACTATTGTCCCGTCTCTCGCCACCCCAACTCCTTCCGCTACTGTGATCCGGTCTGATAAAGTGACGGACCAATTACTCTCGCTAGCCTCTAAATATTCTAACAAGCTCACCCTCGGTGACCTCAACGCGACCCAGACTCGTAAAGGGGGCTTCGAGCGTGCGAATCATACCGATCGAGCCGATCGGGCTACTAATGAGCAAGTTCTCGACCCTCGAACCCGGCTCGTGCTCTTCAAAATGCTCGGGCGTGGTCTGGTGGACCGCATTGAGGGTTGCATCTCAACCGGCAAAGAGGCCAACGTCTATCATGCCATTGCTCTCATCGACCCCTTCTCGGGTGAGACATTGGAGGACGCGAATGGGATCAGTTTAGCCCTGAAAATCTACAAAACTTCAATTTTGGTCTTCAAGGACCGAGATCGGTACGTGACAGGCGAGTTCAGGTTCAGGTCCGGCTACGCTAAACGAAATCCTCGCAAGATGGTCAGATTATGGGCCGAGAAAGAGTTACGAAACTTGAAGCGTTTGGCTGAGAAGAAGGTCCGATGTCCCAGAGTAGTTGAGGTTCGTGCTAATGTGCTCGTCATGGAGTTTTTGGCCTTAGAGGATGATGGAGGATGGAAAGCGAGCCCACGGCTCAAGGATGCCAACTTACCTTCATTGGGAGAAGGTCTTGAGGAGCTGTATTGGGAATTAATGGCAATGGTGAGAATTATGTACCAGCAGTGCAAGTTGGTACATGCCGATCTCAGTGAATATAACCTTCTGTAGGTCTCACTGCGCAGCTCTTGTCTTCACCAGAGCTATTGAATTCTTTGCACTCGGCAAGTTTTTTACTGATCTAAACTATATTAAAACAGTTATCATCGTGGACATATGTTCATCATTGATGTCTCTCAATCTGTCGAACATGACCACCCCTCAGCCTTTGATTTCTTACGATCAGATCTCACGAACGTCGACAATTTTTTTTCTCGTATGGGCGTACCCACGCTCGGCCTCAAGCAGTCCTTCGAGTACGTGACACAGAAGGCAGAGACAATTGAGAGCGAAGAAGACCTTATTACGTTAGTCCGAGAACAGTGTAGCAAGAGGAAGATCGAGACGGAAGAAGAAGAGGGACCAAAGCTAGAGGAACGGGAAATTGGGGTGGCCGAACATGATGAAGCTATCTTTCGACAAGCTTATATCCCTCGTACGCTCAACGAAGTCTATGATGCAGAGCGAGACGTGCAGAAGATATTGAAGGGCGAAGGGCAAGATTTAATCTATGCAACCTTAACGGGGGTGGGGGCTTCGAAGACGGTAGAAGAGGCTGAAGATGACAGGCAGCAATTGGGTAGTGATCAGGGGGGTAAGGGCGGGAGTGAGACTGATGATGGAGTTGAGGATGTGGGTGGAGAAGACTTGTTTGAGAAAAGGCCGCGTGGGTTCAGATTCGAGACGAAGGAAGATAAAAAGGAGCGAAAGGCACTGGTGAAGGAGGAACAAAGATCTAAGCGAAAGGAGAAAATTCCAAAGGCCGTAAAGAAGAGGCAGGTCGCTAAGACGTCGGGCAAGCGATAAGACGGCTGTTGCGTTAGCATGTTCTGGTTGTTTTTCTGACGTAGAAATTTTTGTACGCTGATTTGTTTGTTCACTGGGTGGCCGTTGCGGTACTGGAGTTGCGAAACAAGACGTGGTAAAACGAGGTATTTCTCAAACCCCAATGCCCCAGTCCCGCTCGCTGCAGACTTTCTTACGTACAATGAGTTTGTCCGTCATGGGCTACGCGCCAATACATGGCTTCTGCTGCTGAGAGAGAGAATTGGTAGGAGTAAGTTAAATAACTGCAAGTGTCTTTAGCATTCAAGCATTGAACGTGGCGCGAGGGCGCGCCCTGATTCTTTGATTTGAGATACATACGTCGTGGATTTTGCTATGCCTCACGAAGATGTATTTGCTTTCCTTGGCTCTGCTTCTGACCCGTGCACCGCCCCTCTGAAGCTGGAGAGGTATGCAGAGGGTTGACGACTAAAGAATTGCTCGCCCGGCCAGACGGTCAACATCACATTTCCCTCGTTCTTGCCTTGAACTCCATCATTCGCTAATCAGGGCTCACTAAAAAGATTTTGATCGGATACATTTTTATGCAAGTAGCATGGAACTGCTTGATTACAGTTTGTCTTGCTTTTCAGCACCAGCTATCGCTACACTTCAACGTGGTACGACGTGAAGCCCACCAATCTTCATGAACTTCAAGCACAAACGCGGGCTGACGTGATCAGTTTGGCTCATTAGTCTACCACAGCAACAACCGGATCCTTCCAAGTTAGCGTGTGCCGTGCAGTAAGGTTTGGATTGATGGTTATCGAAATATGCACTTTCAATCTCATCCCACATATTCCTCTATACCGGCCTTAAATTGCGCTTCTCTTCAGTCTCGCTCGACCCTCGCTCTTCACGACCCTCCCTCTCCACGACCCACCCTACCTATCGATTCTTGAATTTTGTTTCTTCCCCTCGGTTAG
Source organism: Cronartium quercuum f. sp. fusiforme G11 (assembly GCA_015951145.1). NCBI lineage: Eukaryota > Fungi > Basidiomycota > Pucciniomycetes > Pucciniales > Coleosporiaceae > Cronartium > Cronartium quercuum. Next base: position 23,949 of record MU167445.1, read on the forward strand.
CTATTGTAGTTACTATAGTCAAAAACACCAAGCGGGATATAGTCCCGATCGCATCTTCCTTTAGTCGAAATTTCTAAGGAATACTGACTGTAAGATTAAAACCCCCTCACCTTCCTCTCTCGCTCCTGTCGATAAGAAAGCAATAGGAAAATTTGAAGGATCTCTCATGAACTTGTTCACAGGTAAGATATTGAAGAAGTCTACGTTGTATGTGATTCATCTTTCTAAGAACGATGGAGGCAAACGAAGAAACCGCTACAATCATTAATGATGAAGCAATCTTAGCGGGAATCGGGTATATTTGATCTCTCCTCTTGATGATTTTAGGGTTTTCAAAAATAATTCATATTGAGTTTTGGTTTAGTTATAAGCAGGAACTTCAGCGTAGTTGGGGTTTGCTCCAAAGCTTTGGTGTCTCGTTCTCTATCATTGTGAGTGGAATAGATTAATAAAGCTTAGATGTGTTGCACACGGTCCTACAAATTTCATTGGTTGAGCTGAATTCTCGTACCAGAGTGTCATATCAGGTATCACAACGTAAGTTATAAATTCGATCTTCTTAAGCTCCTTCTTTGTCTTATTTATGGGAGAAAGAAAAATCTGAATGTGTCAATTGATGCGATTTGTGGGTGAGAAGCTTGTTCGGAACTGGTTTAAATGTTGGCGGGCCAGCGGTGATGGTATGGGGATGGATTGTTGTTTCTGTGATGAGTGAGTGATCTGGCTTCACCTGCCAAACTCTCACCTGCTATCATAAAAAATTTCTTTCGATGATAATGATAAAATTCTTTTCAAGCTACGCTTGTTGCTCTAGGAATGGCCGAGATTGTCTCAGCCATTCCAACAAGTGGTGGTAAGTTTTACTCAGATGACCAGAGCAGTAAACACTCTATTTTTGTCCTACAATTCTCTTGAAGACCAGATAATCTGACCCGAAGTTTATATTCAGGACCATATTTTTGGTCTGCAGTTTTGACGCCTCGTCGTTATTCTGGATTTGCTGCTTGGTTGACCGGTTGGTTTAACATCGGAGGACAGATTGCAGTAACGACAGGAATTGATTATAGTTCGAATTTCTCTAATTCCTTTCTGTACTTCATTATCTTGAGATTGGTTTCGGTGCGGTTAAATCCGTTTTTTTTTTTTCAGGTTGTGCAAACCTGATCTCGTCTACGGCGGCTGCAGTTCATTCATCTTACGTCTCTACCCCCCGAAATATCATCGGAATCTACACCGGCTTACTGATTTCTCATGGCTTGTGTAATACATTTGGAGTGAGGATTCTGGGCATCTTGAACTATTTTTCCGTTATCTTACATTCGTTGGGCGTGGGCGCGTTGGCGATCGCGGTGGTAGCTAAGGCCAGGACGCACCAGAGCGCGAATTTTGTGTTTGAAAGATTCAATGATGGGACGGGAGGTTGGAGTGAACGCGCTTCACCAGCTTATGTGGCTGTATGTGGAATTTTATGTAAGTGATCAGCTGCTAGTAGGTCCTTCTTACTCAGCCAATTTGAATGGAAGGGTGGTTAAATGTGCTTCTTTTGCTCAATGTCAGTCACTCAGTACGTGTTGATCACTTTCAACCTCGTGGTAAACGCTTGGGACCGGTCTAATTTATTGCTACGAGCGCTCATAGGTATACCATCACTGGTTTTGACGCGAGCGCCCACATGGCGGAAGAGACTTCGAATGCATCTGTTTCTGTTCCGCTGGGTGTATTGACATCCGTGATCGCCTCCTCGATCTTTGGTTTCGGAGTCTTGCTTGCATTTCTCTTCTCGATCCAAGACTTCCAATCCACATTGACCTCGCCTCAGCCTGTGCTCCAGATCATGATTGATGTCTTTGGTCTCAAGGGAGCTCAGGTAGCAATTACGTTGATCGTGTTATGTGTATGGCACTGCGGATTGTTTTCGCTCACGAGTAATAGTCGAATGCTATACGCATTTGCGAGAGATAGGGGCTTGCCAAGTCGGACATTCGGTGTGGTGCATGAGAAGCTCAAATGCCCGGTTCAGACAGGTAAGTTTCCAAAAAATCAATGTTCTCCACCCCTATCAACGACAGGGTAGAATAGTGCTTCAACGCGAGTTTTTTTTTTTTTTTTTTTTTGCGGAAGTTTGGCTATCCGTTGTTTTGGCTTTCTTGTTGGGCCTTTCAAGTTTTGGATCTCAAGTAGCGTTGGCAGCAGCAACGAGTTGAGTCATTCTCTTGTAGCACTCCTTAAATAATCTGTGTTGAGTTGCTTTGAGTTTATTGACCTTATTTTTTGAAAAAAAAAAAAAAAAATTTGCGTTCCCTCAGGCATTGCAACAATTGGATTGTAAGTCGCCTCCCATTTCCTTGTTTCAAGATAAACACATCAAGGGCGAAGAATTTACTTATTTATCAGCTCAATTGTATTTCTCTCGTAGGTATATATCATACGGTTTGTATTGATGTCTTTGGAGATGCTCTATTCGTAGGGGTACACTGGAGCGTATAAAACTGCTGAGTTTGTCTTCTTGAATTTGTTCAATCAGGATTGCCTATCTTTTTCTCTGTGCTCAACGAGAAGAACTTCACCAAAGGACCTTTTTATTTGGGACGATTTTCGTTGTAAGCTTCACTCAAGTTTTCCACCCTGCTTCCACTACTGAGATTTTTTCGATTTTTTTTCTAATATCGTTCAATCCATGCTCCTCTAGGCCGGTAAGAATAGTTGCTTGTGTTTGGGTGGGCTTTATCACTATCGTGTTTTGTTTACCAACTCAAAATCCGGTTACAAGTAAAACGCTCAATTTTACGCCTGTCGTAGGTCATTCAGGGCACTCTCTTTTTTCAGTCTTCGCATTTGATACTTATCTTTTGAGGCGGCCGACCTTTTTAATGGTCTCCGATTCACTGAATCCTACTTTTGTTTGTATTACAAAAACACCGCAGGTCGTTGGTATCATCGCCATATGGGCCGTGGTATCATGGTACCTATGGGCCCACAGGTTCTTTTCGGGGCCAGTTGCTTTTATCGACGATCCTGAACCTAAACAGATCAATGAGACCAATGATAATGACGTGACTGAAATATGATCACCATTGCAGAGCCTTGAATTGTGTTTGTGGAATTAGGAAGAAGCTGGTTTAGACACTGTGTTTGATGGGTATTGCAGTTATGATGAATTCTTGTAAGGTTGAGCAAGCCAACAAAAGTCTAAAGGTAGAGTCGCGCAAAGAAACCTGTAAGAACAGGGATTCGGAAAGTTTGACGATTACCTAAAGCTAAAAAAAAATAAAAAATAAAAAACGGGCCTTATGATGGAACTGGATGAGCGAGAATAAATTTGGTAGATTAGCAGAAAGAGAACGATCACAAGTCTTCTTCATGACGGCAATCATACTGGGGTTTGGTACATAGTATGTTCTTGGGTAAATTTTTTTTACAAAATGAGCTATGTCAGCCCTGAGGACTCCCATACACTGAACCAAGACATGATTACATATAGTAATCAGGTGCAAGAAATGTAATACATAGAGTATAAGATATGTCAGAGGTTAGCTTCTGTTAGGCTACCCACTCAGCCAAGGAGGGAGAGTGGAGAGTCCTCAGATCCTAATGAACAACTCAGCTAGTAGTATTGGAGAATTCCCCAAGTACTGACTGCAGCTAGTTGACCTCGGACAATGAGGATTTGGAGGTTTGGGTCTGGGAATTACAATCTTCACTCAGGGATCAGAGTTACAGTTAGGCACTAGTAACACCCCACTCTGATCCTTCTTTTACAGGCCAGGATGCTCTTTTCCTGCTTGGGTGATGATTCTGCTCTAACCCTTGTGAGTCTTTGCAGATAAGGGTTGTGACCAGCAAGGTCTACCAACCCATAGGATGACCCTTGATCTATTTATACCTAATGTGCCTTGCACTAATGAGTAGAGGAAAAACTGACTTTGCATCATGAAAATTGACCTGATCATGTAACCCTGCCCAGACCAGTACCTGTTGTGGCACTCCCAATGTACTAGGCAAGCGCAGAGCTTGAGACAGACTTCTCAATTCAACAAAAGAATAAAACAACAATGTCTCTCTGCTTACACTACAAGACAATTAACAGATGTTTTAAAAGGTCTTACCCTGGCTCAAGGAAATTTGATTAAGTTTTCATGAACTTCTTGATGAATTGATACTCTATAAAAGTCTAGCCTCAAAGGGGATCTAACCCAAGGTCTTAGTGTTATTAAATATCACTTTGATACATGGATTTTATCTTGTTTGTGATGTTTATTCTTACTGATTTCTTGATGTTCAAATTGTACAGTCAATTGTTTCCTTTTCACCCATGTATAAACCTAACATGAGGATACCCAGAAGTTCTCCATTGTTGTATATCTGTCGAGTCAGCCATAGAATCCAAACAGTTTCTTTCTTCATTACTTTGGACTGTTTGGATTCAACTATTGTTTGAGAAGATGGATTGCTTATTACATCCTCTCTGGCTGACTCACAAGTACGGTTTCTTTCATTTGTTTATTCACCCTGTCACCACCAGCAAAAATTACTCGGACAAGGCTGTCCGAGGTGTTCTCGGACAGTGAAGTCCGAGTTGATCTGAGCACACCGAGATGAGAAAATCTTGGTCAACCACGGTCCGAGATCAACTCGGACTCACTGCCAAGATATTTGTATCGGATGGGCCTATCCGATGTTCTATCACCCCGAGATATGCGATGCAGTGTCAGTAGGATTAGGTGCAATGGAATTACACTACAATATGGTGTCAGAGCATTAGATACCGATAG
>MU167445.1:69501-84354 GCA_015951145.1 Cronartium quercuum f. sp. fusiforme G11
TTTGCCATGCAGAGGAAGGTCAGAGAACTTGCTGCAGCATTAATCTTGCACTGCAGTTGCACCACTCAACAGGCTGCATGGAATCCATGCAGCCCATGCATCTCCCCCACCCACACTGGATTTGATGGTGGACCCAACTTTGCCTGATAATTGCCTGAGACCAATGGGGCACACCAGGCTACCAGTGAGGAGTAAGTGGGGGCAGTGACTAAAGGTTGGTAACCTTGACTTGAAGATCCCTTGCTTATCAGGACAGCAAGGGCTAGAGTTGAAACACCCAAGCCATAAAGTGCCATTGGCTTGCCACTTTGATGGGATAGACATAGGCCTCCCCTTGAGAAGCTCCTGCATTAGAGTCCTAAGAAGATTCAGAAGGAAGCTTAAATCCTTTATTGAGAGGTCAACTAGCTGAAGTCAATACTTGGGGGTTCCAAGTACTGCTTGCTAGATTGCCATTTAAGGTTCTAGAAACCCTTCCTCATGAACTTCTCAGTCAGGTGGTAGCCTGACAGAAGCCACCCCTTGACATTTTTCTACTAATGTCTTACTCAGGTTCATTGTATGATGTCAGTGCTGTGTAGGTGGTTTAATTGACTGTATAATTTATTGAACCAGGAAACAGGTTTCTCTCTAGTTGTTGGCTCTCATGTATATAAGCCAGCCAACTGATTTTTCCTTCTTTCACCCCCCCTCTTTTTCATGTCAGACTTGAATTATAGCATAATGGCCTTTGGTTTCAGCAATCTGATCAACAGTGTAATTTCATTTTCAAGAGCTTTAATCCTGAGTGTTTACAAAATTGAGCCTTGTTAGTGTCTGTGTGCCTGATTGAGCTTTGAATTTAGAGTCCTTACTGCTGAATTTCAAGATTTTGGAGCTATTTTGATCTGTCTGTGAGTGTTGTGTGTTTGTGTGTTGTAATGTCCATTTGATCCTTGCCAAGATTTGTTCTGTAGTCTGTGGAATTGAAAACAGAAGCATCTTAAGGATCCTTTGAAGGCATTTTAGTGTTACTGACTCTTATATTTGACTTTTTGAGTATATTTGTTGTCTTTTCCTCCTTCCAACCTCTACCAATAGTCTAGCACTGAAGAACTTCCACAGTATTCAGTCTTTGGTTGTTTTTTATTTGAACCCAATTGGGCCTTTTACCTTCAAACAGTGAAGAGCATTAAGACCTTTCTGTAAGGCCCAACTCAATGGGGAACACTCAACAATCAACCAAATCTTTGGTTGTTCTTCCACCTACTTGCTAACATCTGTACATACTGGGAAGTTAGTCTCATGTGAAGGGCCTCTATCCCTATCCAATGGACACCTTGATATTCCCCTTCAGGTACCATTTCTTTATGTACATCAAAGTTTTTTTTCTTATCCCTTCAAAACCAATAATCAACAAAAAAAAATTAGTACCAGAGCTAGGTGAATTGAATAATGGAAGATAGTAGCCAGAACTTACAACCAGAACATTAATATCTGTCTTACTGCAGGCTGACATTCTTGTGCTTTGACTTCCCCAATGCTCATTTGATTGTACTGAACAAATAGGCCATCTTACCCATGTGGTCCAGTAGTGCCATTATTAGTTGATGAAAAGAGGAAATTAAAAATGTTATCATGTGACAAGGAGCCATAAAAGATGTGATACACCACCAACAGATTTGAATTGGATTGATGCCTCCAACTCAACTCTGGAAGTGTCTATCCAACACAACAACCTTGGATAGAAGCATAGTTGTATTGGATGAGCACATTTGATGTTGAGTTCAGTGCACTCATCTGTCTCAACTTTGTTGACTGTGATGAGGATGAAAAGGAAGAAGTAAGTTTGGTTGTAATTTCACTTCAAAATGTTGACAGTGTAAATCACACTGATCACTCAGCTGGGTTGGATGGCCACATAGACAGAAAGGACATGGAGAGAGTCCATAATGGGTGACAGATTGAAAGATGTGTGAATGAAGAAAGATTGATGGATGAGAGCAGATAGGAGTGGGGGAGTAAAAAAATCAAAAATCAGTGAGGCAGGATTGGAAGAGATAGGAGAGAGGTCTGACAGATGAACTGACTAAGCCAGTCTTTCACTGCCAGCATTAGTAATGCACCCTTGGGGGAAAATGCATCTCAGCAAGAAAATGAAATGTTTCATATTCTACTACATTACATATAGCTCATATGTGATATTGCTGAGAAAAATTCAAGAAAATCACTAAGGTTTTCTTTTGCATTTATTGTTCAGCTCTGTTTTTTTTGAGATTTTTTTGAGGAGTATTACATATAAATGGAAGTAACATTTCATTTTTCCCTGCTGAACAGCATTTTCCAATTAATGAACATTAATATTGCTGGCAGTGTTTTGGGCGGGTTGGGGGAACTGAGGTGATTTGGCTTTGCATTTTGTGAAGTGTGCAGTGGAATGGGATATAGTGTTTGGTTTTGTGTCGAGTGCTGGGTCGCCGGTTTTAGGAGTGACGGACACCCTACGGGCGGGGCTTTCGTAGATGAGTGAAGCTTGAATATTGTGAGGTGTTTTATAGATTTTCCTCATTACCACTTGGTCTATGATGGCACATTAGCTAAAGTGGCCAGATGACATGCTTCCGGCCGGTGTCATACGATTGTTGGGACCTCTACGGTGAAGGTTTTGTGAGTTCGGGAGCGAGGAATCACTGATATTATTTGATAGTCGGTCCGTTTGTAATTTGAAGTGGAGTGTTTGTTGAGCTATGTAGCTTTGTTGTAGTTTGTAGGAATGTAGATCAGGGAGTGAAGTGTCAAATGATTCGATATCGATATTCGTATAGACAGCTATTTAGACTGATTTACAGAAAGGGATGGTTACTTGCCTACGTTAGTCTAGAATCTGGAGAGATGATGATGATGATGATGATGATGATGTTGCTGATATATATGATAATGATTAGTTTGAAGTGTGTGGTCTGTGTGGGATCGAGTTGAATATGATATGAAATGTAAAAATTGGATTGATGGGTGACTTTCCGTTTCACTCTCATCTTGAGCCTCACTATCACTTGGAGTTTCTCTCTCTCTCTCTCTCTCTCTCTCTCTCTCTCTCTCTCCAACTTCGTTTCTTGAGTCAACCCCTCAGAAACCCAACCAACAACAACACATATGTACAACTGAAATCGGTTCATCAAGCATTCGAGCTCAACCAAAACTAAATTATTCCATCTCTCAACTCAACATTTTAGGATAAATTGAGCGTAAGTCTAGCTGTAAGGGCCGAGCCAAAGCAAAGCTCAAGTAAAAATATAAAACATACAATTAAAAGCACCGCTGTCTCCCTCCAATCACCCTAACCAGTCTACCTACTCGACCGCCTCTCAACCTACCCTCGGTCTCGTTCTCCATCTCACTCTCGCTCGATTCGATTTTACAGGCTTTCTTAGAGTGTCACTTTAAATAAAGCCGGTCGAGCTTAAACCAAGAGCAGTGTAGAAGATTGGTTTACAACCGTTTCTGTCTCCGGGTCAGTCGCAAACATTTCACTCTAACCCCTTCCAACACATCGTCACCAGCCAACCAACCCTCTAACCTGACACGACTGCTGACTTACCCCCAATCGGAACTCACTCCAGTACCCCATCTTGAGCTCACTGGTAAACCCTCATGTCCGACCTGCCTCCTCAAGCGGCTACCTCAACTCCCCTTGATGGCATTGGTCCATCAAATACGCCGACTACAGACCTCGCCCCCACCGATGCTCAGCCTTCAGCACCCTCACCACCACCACTACCACCACCGCCACCACCACCTTCATCATCATCTTTACCATCCCAAAAGCGCCCTCTTCCAGAACAGGGCCCCACCACCACTTCGGTCACTGCCAGTCGTGCTAAGCGACCCAGGGCTAACGTCAAGTACAGGTCTGCCACTTTTCTCATCGTGCCTCCCTCACTTCTACACACATCACTGACCCCATCCGATTTTCATCGTCCATCCCCAGGAATGGAAAAGGCCCTTCTCGTCGAATGGCCACGGCCGGGGCTGCAAACTCCAGTCGATTGTCTTCGGGGATTGAGATGACAAATGTAAGTATATCAACCCTGAAAACGCACCCAATGCTCAATCGGAAACAGCCACCGCTCAAGGCCGATTTGTACTGCTCGATCAACTTTTGTTCAATAGGTCAGCAGTGACTTTTGCGCTGCCTGTGGTGCTGCGGGCCTCTATGTGTGTTGCGATGGTTGTCCGCGCGTCTTTCATCCCTTCTGCTTGGAACCACCTCTATCAGGGGTTGAAGAAGCTGGAGAGCATTGGTACTGTCGCGAATGTGATGCCAGTCGGGTAATTCAGTACCTTCACTTCCATCTTGCGGTTTGTCAGATCTGGCTGACTTTTTGTTGTTGACATCTCTTGAACTCAGGGCCGCCATCCTCCGATTCCGTCTACATCCAGTGGGCTGTTTTCTCCGTTGATCCAACAGCAGCATAACGAGAACCCGAAAGCATTTAAGCTACCGGAAGGTTTGCGGAATCGATATGAACACGGTTAGTCAAAATACCCACGCTGCTCGCATCTATGAGAAGACCATTGACAGGATCCAAGAACTGCACAGTCGCCACCAATCCTCATACAGGCGATTTTGTTGATCAATCATGTATCAAGAGCAAGAAAAAACTCGAGTTTGTTTCATTGCCTTCATAACGCTCTTTCATTCAACTACTTCCACAGCCTTCGAATTAACCAATCTGCATTTTCACCTACTGGCATCAGTGGTGTGAAGGGGTATGCGGATGAACCGACTCCGTATCAAATCAAGACTCGTGACGGCCGAACGATTCTCTGCTATCAATGTGGTCTTGGTGCCTCAGCTGCTAAAAAACTCAAGATCTTGGGATGTGACGAATGCGATCAGTACTTCCATTTGGATTGTCTCGACCCACCCCTTGTCGCCCTCCCATCAACCTCCGTGAAATGGGTGTGCCCTCTTCACTCGGAGAAAGCTGTAGTACGTCTTGGATATTCTTTCTTATAACTCGCAACTGGCTGATAAACATTCGCTCTGGTAGCCGGCTCGACGGGTTCCCAAAGAATCCGTCACTGTAACGATAACGAAGCCTAATACCCCTAACGACGGTGACATCGACGTCATCCTCGCTTCTCAGAAGCGGATCAAGGCCAAGAAGGTAGAAGAGATTAGTATCAATCGGGTCCGATACCAAGTTCCGGAGAACATCATTATCCTCGATTTCTGGTCCAAGCTCGGCAAGACCGATCATGCGTCAGTTTACCAGCCTTTGACGACTGCGTGCGCGCCCTGGAAACCAGCTAATCTGGTTTCGGTCGATTTCCTTCATCTGCAAATATCCTTAGTCAACTACTGACTAGTCGAACTCGCGAATCGTCACCTTTGACCTCCCTTAGCTCGAATCTTGGATCACCTCGAGCGCCTATACTCGGTCAAGACATTCTTCCGCCATCCGCTGCCACAAGTGAAGACGCGTCTTCGCTTGTTACCTCTCCAGGGAGGAAAACCAACAACTCATTATTGGCTCCGAATGGACTCGGTTGTAGTATTGTACGCACTGGGTTCCTTTCAAATTGTACCAGAAAGGCTTTCTGGCTAAAAGTTTACATTGTCTTTTGTGGGTAGTATGGAGACGCTTCACAGCCCACATCGCGTGCTTCATCTCCAGAACCTCTTCAGAGCGCAGCCCGAGGAGTAGTTCGGCCAGACCTATCATGTCTTCTTCAGGCTGCTTCAGAAACCTCGAAAGCGCCAAAAGCTTTCGACAAGTCAGGATTGGATCTCCTGGGCGACGCGGTCTCGGTTGAGCTGTCGACGTCGATCGAACAGCCAGAGGTCAAAAGGAAGCCTCCTGCTTCACGGCGTACCTTGGCTGTCGGACTCAGGCGCTCGTCCCCTCCTCGTACCCGAAGGAGAGGGTCAGGCCGGGTGGAGGAGACGTCAACTCGCTCGTCTCCAACTTCTAGCACCACGCCTGGTCCTTTGACGAGCACAAAGCTTCTAACGTCGCAGGTTTCCGAGAAAGAGGGTGCCATTGATACAACAACCAGTTCATCGATCGCAGTATCAAACGGCAATCCTCTGACCGGAGTCGAAAACGCAGGCCTAGAATCAATCAAAACCCAGGAAGCTTCAATCCCGTTCCCACAGTCCAATATGTCTTGTCATTCTGTATTAACTCCGACTGCCTCTGGTTCAAATTCGCCAAGTTTGACGAAAATTCCTAACGCGACCCGAAGAGTTCGAAAGTCTTCGAATTTGGCATCCAAGAAGAAGGCCACTTCTGTTAAAGATCCTATGCCATCGGGACTAACACTGTCTATGCCTCTTGATGTATCCCCGGAAACTATTGAGCCGGCAAATATGTCACAGATGCCAGTCAAAGAACCTACTCCGAACCCTGACACCGACGGTGAAGGCAGCAGCCAACTGTCCAAAGGACCCACACGTATCAGGATCAAAGGGACTAAGTACCTTGAGCGACTGGCCCAAGACTTTTCAGATCAGCAGGCCGGCTCTGGATTACCGTCTTTCTCTCAATTCAGTAAACAGTCGAGTATGTCTGGAAATTCCGAAGTACACGCGAATCCTTCGGCAAACGGAATTTTTGCTTCAGAACAGCAGCCCATTGCTACATCGCAAAAGTTGACGCCGTCAGAAAAAGTCCCTGGCAAGCGACTAGAAAGTTCGAAAAAGCCCTCGAAGGTCTCGGCCCCGCGAGCTCGAACAGCTAAGCGTCCGAGCAGTGCGCTCGAGATGAGCCCAGTAACGCCGGTCAGTCGCGCTACCAACATCAAGCCATCTGCGCTCGATACCCGCCTTGGCCCCGGACCTTCGCCTCAGACTGTGACAGGGCCGTCCAAATCCGTGCCCGCGAGAAAGAGGACAAAGAAAACACCAGCCGCACCCATCGTCGACTCTGCGGGAATTGGTCCTCCATCTGAGCCAGCTCAAACAGGATCGAGAGCGTCGACGGCCCAACACGTCCCTCCACGAAAAAAGCCTAGGGCTAACAATTATTCAGCCGACGGAGGTGATCCAGCTGGCCCTTCGCAGACCAAGTGCATTCCTAACAAGCGCCTCGAGTCGGATCCGCTGGCAGGGTCGATGAGCATCGGCAGCTCAGCACCTTTGGCCATCTCTAGACTGTCACCGGCTACTAGCCCGATAACTCCTCAAGGTCCTAATGCACATTTATCAATACTCAATCCTACACAAACCGGTTCGTCGACTGACACGCCTGGAATACCCAAGAAAGGCCGGGTCACCAATTCGAAAAAGAAAGTTGTATCGTCCGCCCCATTAACTTCATCCAGTTTGTCTGTCGAAAGCCCAGCGGTCCCGAAGACAGTTCAGAAGGCTCCAGAACGTAACAATGCGACAGGACATGGTAGTGTGGCTCAGAGGCCTCGCGCTTCCCTCTTACCGGAAACTCGGCGTCTTCCGACACAGGCATCCGTCAAATTCACACCACAACCCGCCCACGATCTTATTGACCCCAAAAGGACCGTGGCCGCCGGACCAGCCCAGGTTCCCACGTCACCGTCGGCATCGCCCTCAACGTCTTATCAGCCACGCGATAACCCTTTGCCCAAAGCAGTCCCTAGTCTCCCACGTAAGTGTGGCACGGGCGCCGTCAAATCGACTGCGAGTCCGAGGTTGAGTCTGCCGAATTCGCATCTTTCTCCGGAGGCGTTAGTTGTCGAGAGCCCGCTTTCACAGCAAATGTCACCTGTCGTACGAACACTCAAGGCCACAGACCCTTCACCCCCCTCTGCATCACAGTCTACGTCGGCAGATGCCTCACGACCTAAAGATTCCAGGTCAGCGACTAAAACTGTTAAAGCCAGAGTTCGTAAGAGGGTCGTCTCCGCTCCTGATCCGAATCCTGACCAAGCTGTCGGTGAATCAAGCGCACCCGGAAAAACTCAAGCTGCTGCAACTGGTGGGCCGCCTGAAGAGACTCGGCTCGAAAAGATTGGGCCGTCAGAGACACTCGGCCCCGCACCTTCAAGTCTACCACCAAACGTAGGAGCGGGTGCTACTGCTCCTACTGCCCCTAAACCAAGTTTGTCAACAGCTAAACCGACAGATTCTGCCGCGGTGCGAAAGAAGAAGAAGACTTCCAAAGCTAAGCCCGACCCCCCACCACCATCTGCTCCTCCATCTGTCATTCCATCCAGCTCGATGATCCCGATCCCAAATTTTTCTGCCTCGCTCCCCTTCGTGCCTCACCCCCAAAATAATACACTTCCGTTCGTACCTCACCCTCAACAACAACACCTTTACGTTGGACACCCTCAACACGGTCCGTTCGTTCATCCTCCGATAGGCTATGTGGCCCATCCTCAGTACCCGCTTGCTGTCCTCAAGGCTGTCCCGACTCAGGTCACCAGTCAGGTGCATAAACCTTCGCAAGAGAATGCCCTGCAGCCCATTGCAGGCTCTATCCAAGCACCACCACAACCAATCGCCAGTACAAGCATAAGCCAAATTCTCAATGGCCATCATCCTCCTGAACCGTCTTCGACACAGTAAAGTAGCTTTGTTTTTGTCTCTGGTGTGTGGGTGTGGGTGTCGCGTGTGAATAATGTGAAAGTTGGATTGTTGAAAGGAAGAGCGTGCGTGGATTTTTATTGTTGTTGTTCTTACACACTCACATATATATGCGTGTATGTTTCTTTCATGACTGTTTTCGAAGTAGATCATTTTTTGTTTTTTGGTGGTGTAGAAGTGCAGACTGAGCGAATTTGGTTCACTTCGGTGCAGGTTGTTGTAGTTGAGCAATTGGAGGAATGGTGTTTCCTTTCGGACACGGTTGAAGTTTGTTGTCCATGCAGGAAATGGAGTGTGATAGGCTCAATCCATGACAGGAAGGAAGAGAATACTTTTCTGGAATTTAAGTTGGAAACTTTTAGGTGGTTCATGACATATGAAGGCTGGAGCCCTGGTAACAGTTTCTAGTAACATCATCTACCCAGTAGCAGTAGGGCTGTTTAAGTTGGGTGATATGTTTTGTTGTGTAAGTTGTATCATAGCAAAATTTGGCATAATGATGTTGGCTATTCCCATGCATGTCTTGAGGTACCAGGCATTATTGAGGAAAGTCATAATGATAATTACTTTATGCTAAAGGAGGGCCTCCTGCTACATTCACCATTATAACTTGTTGTTTTGCTGCATTTTGTAGTCTGATGTGTCAAAGTTTTCTAATTGATATACCCTTTCCTATAAAAATGAGAGAAAATCTGGATACCTTTGAGTCACTACTAAATACACCCTTAGATATATAGGGGAGAGATATAGCAATCAAGGGTGATACAACCCCTCAAATTTGGATGTCACTTAAACTGTCTTATAGAGAACTCAATAGTTGTGTTAACCATGTATATTAAATTACCTCATTGAATTAATCTGAAAAAAAAAAAAAAAAAAATCTAATGTTGGGTTCATAATTAGTAAGTTTATGAGAGAGTACAGTTCCCTATTGGTATTGGGAGATTAAGATGGTACAAAGGGGGGGGGGAGGGGATGATTGTTACCTTTGTAATCACTTTGGTCTCCCCCTCACCTCTTGATAGGGCATTTGATGATCCCATGGACACTGTACTTACTTGCATACTGGGAAAAAAAAAAAAAAAAAAAAAAAAAAAAAAAAAAAAAAAAAAAAAAAATTTTTTTGGGTTTTTTTTTTTTTGTCTCAATTTAGTTTTTTTTTTTTTTTTTTTTCTAACCTCTACCACTCCTATTTTCATCTCCAAACTTCAAAAAAAAAAAAAAAAATCCACCTTTGACACTTGTGAAAAATGTAGTAGAAAAAAAAAGTTGAACCTCAGGATTTTCTCATAAAATTCTCTTAAAGCTATTTTTGGCAGGTTTTTTTTTTTTTTTTTTTGTGTTGAGCTTTTATAGTGCAATTGGTCTTAATTAGACATATTGTATTAAGACAAAGTCTAGTGATGTAATGGTAACTTTTGAAAATCCCAAATCCTTATGGTTGTGGTGTAAAAAGACCAGTCCTACAGGTGCCCAGGATTTATGTCAAGATCTATAGAGGGGTACAGATATGTGAGACAACAGAGGGCTTTTGGGACTTGAACCCAGGATTGCACATGCCATGCAACTTTTCATGCTAATGACTTTTCAACTACACTATCCAGCCCCTGGTAGATGTTGGAGTATTCCAAGTTCCTAAATAAGATTGACTTTACAAGTCATAGGATCCTTTACACATTTTTTTATGGCCACTTTATGACCCTGTCATTACTGTTGCACAATCTTCTTTTCTATCTAATTCTGCTTACCTTGGCCTTTGCCCTCTTAAACTACTCTTTATCTACTTCAAACCTGTCTTACCACTATTATACACCCCTTTCTTTCTTATAGCCATTTTTTCTTCACCTTTTCTCTTCCAACACTGGAAACTGTTGTTCATTTTTGCAAGTACATCAAAACTACACAGCTCTTGGCCCTTGCATCCAAGAGCCACTCTGTAAGAAGTTGGAATGGATTCAATACCAAAATTTCAGGAAATATTCAACTACTCTGCCTGCCCCTGATCTTCTGTTGCTTTGGAGGTCCCCTGGGCCCTACCTATTCAACTAAGGTTACTGCCACTCTTTAGGTGGTTGCTTCACAATACCAATTTTGTTTTGTCTGCAAAACTCTTGCTACACAGTTTTCAATTTTTTGATCCTCCCTTCTGCTACTCCACTTTGTTATCTATTCAATATCAATGAATTTAAAACCATCAATCTCTACTTCTGGCTAATATCTTATTGAGATCTCTTGACATCCATAATCTTTTCCACCACTGCCAACAAAATTTCATTGGATAGATGCATCTGAGGTCATGTCAGATGCAAATATGCCAATGTGCAAGGCCCCCTTCTTGGATAAGAGCATATTTGGGTTAGACACTGTGGAACCACAAAAGTACCCAGCATGCCAGCAGCCAGAGTTTCAATCAACTTCCTGGGGATTGAGTCATGGGTTTTGTGTAACAGTACATAGGATTCCTGGGTCAGAAACATGTCAGAAACTTGAAGTTCAAGACAAAGCCTGGTCGGAAGCCCCTCAAAGGGCCATAAAGCCTTGAAACTCTTGACCTAAGATGATGATAAAGCACAAGTTGATACTTCAAAAACTCAGGGGACCAAAATCTGATACTTGAATAGTCAGAGTATCAACCCAGGTCTAAGTCACATCTCAGACCAAGCATATCCAATCTCACACTTTTCAACTCATGCCTCACCAATATTTCACACCCTTTACTCATTCCAGCATGCCACCTGCTAATCACCAACAACTCCATATATACTGCCATTTTTAGATTTTTTTTTTTTTCCATGCTCTCTTCTCCATATATTTTTCTGTTGCTGATATCACATTTTGCTCTCAACTATCTTGCATCATGACCAAACAACAGCCTACCAAGTGTGCAGCCTATTCCAACATACTTCAAGGAAAAAAATTAGTTATCTTTGGTCCCTGTCTTTATCAAGCAAACCTTGCAAAAAAAAAAAAAAAAAAAAACAGGTTCCTTCACCTTCAAATGCAATGTTACCTACAAAAAGACCACTCAATACCAAGCAAGTTTCAGCTCAACAATACACCTGCCTAATACAAAGTCTAACAGGCTCATGACTCTCTTCTGCCTACAGTGAAGCCAAAATCACTTTGAACTGGCAAATTATGCTTCAATCAGCTTCAGGTTGAAGAGTACAACAAAGACCAAAGAGAACCTAAAACCAAAATTGTTGGGAAGAGAAGGACCATTGGGTGTTATGGTGCTGCTCTGAAGCCTCCAATCTATCAAAATCTGGGTCCTTCCACTCTATCTAGTACTTTTCAGCCTGGGCATGTTATGGAGACACCCATGATAAGCCATACCTAACAAGACTATATATGTATCTGTATGATATCTTCTCAAAGCTGTCTTCTCTCTACTTGAATCAGTTTCCTTTCTCAAGTCACTCTCTTGTTATTTTTTAGCATGGTAAAACAAGGACAAGAGGTATGACAGTAGATGATGTTAAAACTTAAACTTAAGTTCTCATTATTTTCCTCACACAAATCTTATTTCTAACTTTATTATTGTTTCTTTGTTTCACATTTGTACTTTCATCTGTTTCATATCAAAATTTCACTCTACCATTGAGCTTACAGAGATATATCTGAACCTGAGTAACACACTCCTGCAATGTCACTTTGTTGAACCCTAAACATCACAGATATCTCACACTTTATAACCTATTGTACAGCTTTGTCTTTTTCCATATACCTGACAGAACCACCTCTCTGAGACCTCTTTTTCTTCCTTATCAATTGTTTTCTCTTCATAATTGATCAAGGTGAGGTCTTGAGAGTGTTGTTATAACACTAAGATTGAAACTTTACTCATTTCAATCCCTGTTTCTGTCAGGTAAGATACTCTCTTATCTTTGTTCTCATAAATTTCTATGCCTTTATTTCTCTCTGATTTCATTAATCATACTATCACTAATTAGTTTCTTGTCTATGATAATGAAAATGCTTATCAATTGTTTTCTCTTCATAATTGATCAAGGTGAGGTCTCAAGAGTGTTGGTATAACACTAAGATTGAAACTTTACTCATTTCAATCCCTGTTTCTGTCAGGTTATGAGCCCAGCACTCCAGCCTTAATTTCAGTCTCAATCAAAGTTTATACCTTATCTCTCTGGATCTATATCAAAACAGAATAGAGTATATCTATTAGTTGGAACAGTACATGGACAGCAATCTAAATCCTACATCACCACCATCATCTCCTCCAACTATATCTGATAACTTCATACCTTCAACACCAATCACTTGTAACTCTCCCTCTCCTTCAATACACACTGATAGTACCATCAATGCACTCAATTCAAATACATTAATTGACACATCATCTACAACTAACATATTTGGATTGCACACAATGGCTACATCCACTAATCCAACTCCCTTGCTACAGGCCCCTGGCTCAAGCACTCAAGTTTCCATTCCACCTACTACACTAGCTATGATTCCTAAGTTGAAATCAGGGAACTTTCACACATGGAAAATGAGGCTCGAAACATGTTTAGGTGCATATAAGTTATGGGAGTTCATACTAACAGATATCAATATTCCATCAGATCCTAGTCAATTAGATGAGTACCCCACCAAGAACTGTCAGGCTCTAAATGCTATACACTCTACAGTCAACAAGGAAAATTTTGAGGTTATAGCACATCTTGAGTCAGCATATCTAGCATACTCCTCTTTATGTGACCAACATGGTGACTCAGGTGGATTATCAACAGCAACTTTATTTTATGACCTCATGAATCTCAGACTTCAACCAGGAGGATTGGTTGCCAATCATGTACACAAATTTAGACAACTTCATAATCAATTTGTATCTAACCAATGATCCACTCCAGGTACCATTTCTGACCAATACATAGCTATACTGCTGTTAAAATCGTTACCAGCTGAATTCAACTCTCTAGTTCAGACTATGCTTGCTTTCTCTTTTGAAACCATCTCACTTACTCATATCTATTACCTGTTGCAAATGGAGGTATCACAGCTTGAAGTTCCTGGAGAAAATGCCATGGCAATGATTAATACTGTTAAGCAACCAAAGCCATTAAAAGCCCCCAGAGAACCTCCTGTATGCTCACTTGGTCATATAGGACATACAGACAAGCATTGCAAGACTAGAATATGCACAGAGGAAAGAGAAATGATTCGAAAATACAAGGAAATGACTATGAATAAAGCAAACTCTGCTGTAACTATTAATTCATTACCAAATACTACATCATCATCTCTACAGACTCATGATAAATCAGATTCTACAGTAGTTCCATCATATTTTGATGAAGCCTTTATATCATCTACAAGCAAAGATGAAGACATTATTACTCTAGATACAGCAGCTACATCTCACATGTTTGGCAACAAAGACTATATATCGAATCTTACTCCTACTGTACCTTCTCCCATAAATGTAGCATCTAAGAATGGAAAGATATATGCGAATCATAGAGGGATAGCTCAAATTGGGGGTCTCATGCTCACTGGAGTGTTATGGTCAAAAGATCTTGGAGTAAATCTAGTGTCTGCGGGCTTACTTTATGATAATGGATTCAAGATTCAATGGAGCAAGGACTCTGCTGATGTGTATGATGCATCTGGTAAATTTCTCCTAAAATTTTCAAGAAACCCAGATTCAAATAAACTATGGCAAGTTTGGGTCAGTCATCCCACTAATTTGGCATCTTCATCCATGGTCAATTATCATATGATGGCTAATCTGTGGCATCAGTGTCTTGGTCATTTGCATCCTGCAGGAGTAATTCATTTCTTGAAGAATAATAACATGCTTTCCCCCTCTCTATCTGATTTTCCCTTATGTGATAGTTGTATGTTAGGAAAATCTACCAAGTCTATCTCCACTCAACCATTTCATAAATCAAGAAAAATTCTTGCTTGTGTTCACTCAGATTTAATCAGACCCATTAGCCCCATGTCTATAGGAAAGAAACAATATATTATGTCTTTTATAGATGATTTCTCAAGATATTCCAAAGTATATCTATTACAATTGAAGAGTGAGGCTTTTGATGCTTTTAAGCATTACAAACTATGGGCTGAGTCAAATACAGGAGAAAGAATACTTAAATTAAAATCAGATCGGGGAGGTGAATACTCATCTAAATTGTTTTTAGACTATCTCCAAGAGCATGTGATTGAAACTGAATGAGGACCAGCAAATCATCCCACATCTACTGTTGCTGAGAGGTATCACAGGAGCCAATTACTCCTCTCTGGTAGCCCAGAGCACTCCCCTACCCCCACCAAGATTT
>MU167446.1:2702-13201 GCA_015951145.1 Cronartium quercuum f. sp. fusiforme G11
GTATCTAATGCTCTGACACCATATTGCAGTGTAATTCCATCGCACCTAATCCTACTGACACTGCATCGCATATCTCGGGGTGATAGAACATCGGATAGGCCCATCCGATACAAATATCTTGGCAGTGAGGGCTGACACTTAGAGGGAAGAGTTACATTGTTGCTAGTGTGAAGTTATAAATGTTTTAGGGTTGTAGATACTCCCATGGTGTCTAAGCATAAGATTTGAGATGGAATGAAATAGGATGAGATGAAAACAAAAGAGATGATCTTCTGTCACAATTTGACAAAATTCCCTACAAGTGTAATTTCACAGCTCGCAGCTATTGCTGGAAGTCCTCATTTGGGACACGCTATGACAAAGCATAATTCCTAAGGAGACTGGAATCGCAGCATCAATCAGCTATTTCTGGAGGCTCCTGTGGAGCATTTCTATGATCACACATCATAATTCCTGGGTAGACAAGAATGGAAAGAAACACATAACTTCATACAACAACAATCCCCACATTCACCTGTTCTACATTGATCCTACACTACTCCAGCTTTGCATTCCACATCACTATGAACTACACTCATCACTTATTCACCTCTCTATGTGTAAATTTCTTAAGATTGAGGGGTAATGTTGAAGCTGGTCAACCACATTCACCGCCAAGAAAATTGCATCACATAGAGGCATGCTATGTCACATAGCAGGCCAAGATACGATGCAATAGGTCTATTTTCCAAGGTAGGTACCTTGAAAAATGGTCCATAGTATCACATGAAAACATGCTATGTTACATAGCAAGCTTCCATGCGATGAAAATATATTGGCAGTGATTAAGATCCATGACATTGTTGCTGTTGGTTGTTTGACTTCTGGCTGGTGCAGTGGGCACAGTTGAAGGATTATGGAAAGTTGGGCACAGTAAGAGAGATGATGGTGGTTGGTCATTTGGTAAGAGTGTTCAGGAGGAAAGGAGATGATTTATATGAAATGTGGATGGATGAGGTAGACAAGACCCGTCCAAATGGGGGGTAGCAACGGGCCGTAACGCAGTCGGTACCTTGACAGAATTAGTTCTAAACAATGATTTAAGTAACAGTACCAGGTCCCGACAAGTCCTGCCATGTTCTGCCCGGGTGTGAGCATGAACCCACAAAGTCGCTTGTTCCTCACTCACTTCAGGTGTACAATTCCAAATTTTTCCATGCATCAAGTGTTTTGCAATAAGAACCCAGTCTTGGTAGGGACCAAAAAAAAACTGGCAAAAAAATGCAATATGCGTGAGTTGCATCTATCGTACTTCACTGCCAGCATTATACAGTTTCCCTTCAACCCGTTTGGCTGGGGAAAAACAAATGCCCCAGCCAAAAATGTACTACATAATGCTTTCGAATTGGACATCGCCAGCCAACATGAAAATTGATTTGCTTTCGAGTTCAGACTCCAGATCGACAACACGCCACCGTTCCTTCAAACCTTCATGTTTTGCTCATGTGACGTGCTATAAACAGTATCCCAACCGATCTTCATGTGGGCATGAGCGTGAGATGATAGAGACAAAGGAGGTGTTGGCTTTTGAAAACTTATCACAACACGTGATTTCGTTGCTTCAAATCTACAGTAGAAAAGAGAAATATTATTCAATCAAACTATACCGTCCGACCACCAAGGTGTTTTGACACTCTGATCACCATGTAGATGCAACATCTCCACATACTCTCATTCAACCTTAGACTTTTTACTTGACTCCTCAGGACTCGTACACAACTCAGACTCGTAATTTTTCCGCTTCGTCAAAGTTGCCTGCTCATCAACATTCATATAAGACTCGTGAGCGACATTTTCCGGAAAAAGACTTACGCTTGAAGACGTGGAGGCAAGCTGTGCAGGAAGCCCATCAAAATGATGGAAGTTAGTTAGGATATGAAGGAATAAACCGGACCTGTCAATACTAAACAAGCGCCACAAAGAAACTCACCGTCTGCGGAGGACATTTGATAGACTCGGGTTTATTTGCTTGATAAGTGTTACATGGCCGCATGAGGTCGCTTGAAAGCTATAGGAAAAAAAGAAACAAGTCCGCGCAGACAGAATTATGAGGCGTTCCAATTTTTATCTCTGATCTACATCACATCCGCCGGCAAGGGATGCCTGGACTAGGTAATCAAAGGGGGGATAAGGGCACACTCACGCGGCTTTTAATGATCCGAATGCACGTTTCTGGGTCCGAAGAATTTGAGTCTTGTTCATCTTCGGCTTTTAACCTATCTTCATTCAATAACTTTTCAGCCTTGACGGGCTCTACCGGTTGGGAAAAGCAATCAGCAGCAGATTGCTGCTCCAATCGCAGTAGACGATTTCGTTTGGAGCGTTTTTTTTTGTTTTTCTTTCCATATAACGGAGGTAGTCCGGTATCTTCGGTTTTCTTGGCTATGGAAGGGGATTTTGCGAGAGTAAGTGAAGCTTGACAATGACACTTCAGCCAGGGATCTGCTTGAGTGTCTACCCCGTCCGCATTCGGTTCGCAAGTGAGAATTTCATAAGCAGTGAGACAAGCCCTCTGTTCGGCAACAATGGGTGAGGTTGGATGTCGGCCTGTAGCAATCATTTCACCGTGCAATGTGATTTCGCATATTCTCATTGATTCGTAACTGACGTCGTCCGATCCGGTCTTTTCTACAGATAATCGGCTTGAAGGATGATACGAGGTGCAAGATTGTAAGTTTTCGCAACTTTAAATAGGCTTGGACGTTCTTTATATATGTAATAAAAAAAAAGGAGATAACAAACGTACGTCACACGTCGTAATTCGGCGCAGAGATGCTTATCACGTAGTTTCAGGAGACGCGAGAGCGGATCGCGAGGCTCAGCTTGTTTTAAGTGAGGCAACACATCTTCATAAATTTTGTCCAATGATTTATACACAACCTGCAGATCCAATCCACAGTCGATAAACATTGCGCCAACTATAGCTTCCAATGCATCTCCTAGGATCTTCGGCGGTTCAAAGACTACAAATGGGTTTGTCAAATCTTCGTAAAAGCTGCCAACATCGGTAAAACTTGCTATCTCCTTAAGTGCTTCTTCGCACGCATCTTCGAAATGTCGTGAATTGTGTAAAATCAGTGCACGAAGCCCCAGTTTTCTCAACGCAAGATAGCCGAGGCTTGCATTCGTGACCAAGCAGGCTCGCGTGGTCGTCAGTTGCGCAGCCGTCGGGTTTTCGAACCGCCGATAACAGTGCTCAGTAATCCACATATCAAGTATCGCATCACCTAACCATTCCTCCCTTTCGTAACAGTTGGTAAGCAATGACCCAGAACTCCGATGGGTCAAAGCTTGGATCAACAGCAATGGTTGTTTGAACGAGTAACCGATCACATCTTGTAGAGATAGATGAGATGGCGTAAACTGATGAGCTGCATCCTCATTATTGGCATGAGACAAAAAAGTATGAGGCCTTTGGGACCACGGAACGGTACCACCGAAGCATAGGTCCACTGCGGTTCCAATTTTCAGAGCAGTTTCGATACCACCAGATATGTAACCAGCACCTAATAACGCTTCGACAATATCTGAGAGTACCCGGCGAGGAATCTTGCGCTGAAATTGTCCATTAGGCAGCACGAGACCTTCATCCATATGAGCTGCCCTGAACCTGTCTATGCGATATCGGTAACTGAGTACGTAACTTTCCAACCCAACTTGCAGCGACTTTGACCTCAGGTATTGATTGTCAACTGATTTGGCTCGTAGTACAGTCATATCGCCTTCGCCTTTTCTGACGTGGGAAAGGTAGACGTGGACACTTGTTGCGAGCTTGAGGAATGCATCACCGAGGGTCTCCAGTGTTTGGTAATCCCACGGTACGTCCAGGCCCGGCGGTGTCAAAGCCTCGATGGCGAGGTCGAGCGAAACGTTGGGGACGGCCAGTCTATTCAAGGCAGCCTGAACTTGAATCGCATCGTGTATTCGTCGCGTGAGAGCCGGGAGGAATGAGAAGATCCGCCAAAAATAGGAAGGCAAGTGACTCCCTTTACACGCTGTCGAAGGTAGGAGCACTTTGAATGGTACGCAGGGTTTCGCAACGACGTTCTTCACGAGGGTATCTTCAGCTACAAAATCTGACTCCAAGTAAACGAGGGGTGATTGCAATTTATCACGTAACGACATATCTAGAATTGAATAAAAATGACCGAGTGACTTGAATGATTTAAAATTCTTGATAAATCTTAATAGGTTGCGGTCGGATGGAACCTCGCCGGGCTTGGAATTCGATGTTAGATCAGGGCACACAGTATGAGAAGTGAAGATGCGGTGATGGAGACAGCGCAGGGGAACGATGATCTCCTTGTATTTGGGAATCTCGTCGACAGATGTGATAGGTGATAGCGGGCTCTTTACCAGTTCCCAATCAATTTCCATGGTATCTTCCAAAAGCGGGGCGATAAAAAATAGCAAGTCGCCCTCGTACTCCCGGCGATTGATAGCAGCTTGCATACCCATTCGAGTGAAAGTTTCCAGCCAAGCCAAGTTGCATGATCGTTCTTCCTCAGTCCAGCACATCTTGACAGCGCTTTCAATGATAATCGGAAGAGGTTTCCCTTCTCGCGTGTGGTCGTAAATCACTGGACCAGGAGGTACTACCAATTTTTGGCCACAGAGAAACCCGAACGTGGAGGGTTTTTGTTGGCCGAGGTCAAAGGATATTTTGTGGAGCCAGACATCCGACGCGTGGACACTGCCGAACAAATTAGGGCAGATAACTTCCACTTTCTCTGGAAGCGGCAAGGTGGGTAAAGGTCGTCCGTCTGCGTCCGTGGGATTAGACTTGTGGTGGTGAAGCTGCGCCATAAAATGTCTGTCTAGAACACCAGCCAGGCGCAGTGCTTGACAGGCCTTGAAGCAAACCGATTGTTTCGCTGCCTTCTTCTTGGGGAATGAGTCACTTTCGAAAGTTCGATCGGCTGAGGGCAACGCCGCCATGGACGGTAGCGTGAGTCGACATACAAAGCCATCCCGACGCTCGAATTCCTCAAATTGAAGCTTGGGAATGTCTGCATATTCATCATAGGGAAGCAGTTGGCACACATCGTTTAGAACGGAGATGGCAGAATTGAAAGTAAGGATAGCGTCTTTCCCTCCACCTAATGAATTGATAAGCTGTGGAGTAGATTCAACAGCAGCATCGCAGATCTCCTCATCGTTCGGTCGAATGTATAAGTTCGTTTCAAGTTCCTTCCTAGAATGGAATCAATGGACAGATCAAAAGTAAATTCATAAATATCCAAGACGATGGGGTCTATGACTCACTCTTTGCCAACAAATTGAAGATATTTGCTGTTTGTGCCTTCTGGTAGCAAAACTATGTAGTCAGAGTTGGCAGCTCGGGCTCGGCCGCGAGACTGGATGTATCTGTCAACAATTTAATCCAAGGTTCAATCATTTTCACAATGTAAGTGACGTTAGGTGACTAGCGAGAACTCACCCCTTCCACGTATTTATTTCGTCAAATCGGATGACCACGCGACAAGCCCGAAAATCCAAGCCTTCTCTGTAAAGGATGTTGCAAACCATCAACATTATGCCAATGCTACTCATTTATTCTACAACTGAGATCTGCCAAACTAACTCGGCGACATTAGTAGCGATGGCGAGATTGGTTTCACCTGTCCGGAAATTCTCAACTGCTCGATTTTGCTAGACAATGGAAGCAGGCCAATATCTGAACCAGGAAGCGCATGGCCCAAACATTAGCTTGTGACCTACTTACGGCTTTGGAGGCCATCCCATCGTCACACCCGCCCGACCGACCATTAGTAGCGTGACCGGTTAAAGCACAAGACTTGATAAATTCTTTCAACGCCACACAGCGGGACATCATACGGTGCAAGAGCTGCGCATGCGTTCTTCGCTCTGCAAAAATCATGCCATGAAAGGATTTGTTATCACCTTTTGTATCCTTATATTCCAAAAGAACTCGAATAAGGGCTTGGAACTTGGGAGTGGTCTGGCTTAAAGGAACATCGTTGGGATTGACAAGCAACTCGAGTTTTTTGATGGCCTCTTCTATTTTCAGTCTGTACGTTGGCTCGAGAATGCGGGGGTCCTGTACGTTCTTAATGGTAGATGGTAACAGGAGACTGGACAGCCAATCAGAAACAAACAAAAGGTACGCGTATTGACCCAGTCCCTAATCGTCGGATAACGTTTGCAAGCATCATCGGGAATCAGTCAAATGTTGAAAACAGCTCTGAGAGAGGCCCGCAAGAGTACGGGAGGAGATCTCCAAAGTCCTACCTCCTGAATAGCTCTGGAGGCTACTAAGAATTTGCTATCAGCGTGAGCATCGACCAGAACTTGAACATATTCCCAGTGCGGCTCCAGAAGGTTATCAACGAATGTGACAGGAGCGTAATAAACAATACTTTCCTTCGGCTTGTTTGTGTATCGATTGATGTCGTCGCGTGTCTCTTTGATTTCGTATAATTGGGCGCAAAGATCACTTTGCAGTGCTCTAGGCCATAACAGAAAGCAATGAGTGGGTTAGATGTATAAGGTTCGAGTACAAAGCAATACACACTTGATGTCCTTTTCCGCTCTTGCCAAACTTTTACAATCCCATATTGGGGACGCTGTCATTCCTAAGATCTTAGGAACACGGCGATGATGAGGATCTTGAGATAAACGGCGGAAGTGAACTTGCCTGGAAGAACAAAAGGTACTAAGTCTGACAAAAAAATTTGGGGAATAAAATTTGGAAGTGCCCTGTACATTATCTGATTATAAATGTGATTCTTGCGACAATGGTGAGCCTCATCGAACACAAGTAGAGATACCTGTGCCATAGAAGAACGCGGCAATCAATTCACAAGTCCATGCAATGAAACCATGATAGAAAAATAACTGACATCCTCCAAGCTCCAAAAACCTTTTGACAATATGTCATAAAAAATCTGACTCAAGAGAGTGTTTTGTCAGTAACAAAGCATACATCACTAGGGCGCGCCATTACCAGCTCACTTGTGCGGTGCAAACAATGACATCAGTTTGTTGTAAATCCTTCCGCCATTTCTCCACATCCCGTAATTCCGGTTGGTGATCCCCGGTGTACTCTCCAACTCGCAGGTTCGTCCCCATCCGGATCGCGTTGGCTTGCTGCTGCACGAGAGGGCGAGTCGGGACCAAAAAAGCCTGTAGAATATGTCGTTCGTTGTCGGGCTTCGGTTGAGTCGCCATCCATTTAATCAGCAGCACAGCAACCAATGTTTTCCCAGTCCCGGTATCTGCCCTGATGATGATGTTCCGGCGTTTGGCTTCCTCAAATAACTCAACTTGGTAAAGCCTCGGACACGTATTTCCCGTAAGGCCATCCTGCTTGGCTGAGGATGGCTCATCAAGTCCCGTCTGACTCATCCTCCTGGGTTTTGGGACGAACTACGGCAGTGGATGAGTAAAGTTGTAGTCACCTTCAAGTGACCGGACGACGACTGACGTAGAGCGTGGCTGCGTGTGGATACGCGTTGCGTTTTCTGTAGACCAGCGCGAGATGCTGTGTCAAAAGGGTGAGGAATACCTGGGGAAGTTCAAAATTAACCAGCTGCATGAAATTCTCGTTTTCGAACATGGGGGGGGGGGGGGCACTCAGCAGGCTGAACGAACGTATGAGGACCGAACCACGCGTCCGATGGCCGCCTCCACGGAACAGCTCGACAGCAGAGTCGTAACTTTGTACTCAACGCAATTCCACTATGAGGCAAAAGGCAAAGCAGATGGGAACGTCAGTGATCGCAATACCACACCACCATGACGCGCTTTATTGGATCTATCACCTAACAGGTAGGCAAACAAGCAGGCTCTCTGGGGAAAAAGGGATTTATACGAAATCCTGAAACAGGTGGGAATGAAGTTCAGCCCGAAATCACCTCTACAGAAGAAAGCCAGTTGAGCGGTGTTCCCTTCTGGGACGTTTCGGGTGGCACAAATACGATGTGAAAAGGACGAGAGCGTAGAGAACGCGCTGATCGTTAGCGTCGCAAGAAAGAACAGGCTGGAACTGGATCAGACACCTCCGAGGCTCACCAAACCCACATCCCACCTGCCCACCCTTAACTTAGGATAACCTTGAAGGCCAAGGACTTTGTTAAGTTGACCACACCACTGCGTTCAAGACCTCAAGCCCTGAGCTCTCCCCGGGGCTCGGTAACACTGCGGGTATGCTTACTATGGGACTTTATTAAGTTTAAGCCTTGCGTTGCAGGTACACCACAGGGGCGTATTTGGGTGAATGGACCTAACACCGCGCGGAATCTCGGGTCACTGTACACAAAGTGAGCCCGTAGTGACACAGACTCACTTGTGAGCCACTCAAAAAAAAAGTGACAACTTGTCACTTTCAGAAAAGTGACACTGAGTCACGCTCCTGCCACAGCAATTCACCATAACTATGCATAATGGGCAGATACTGATTAGTTCTTAATGTACACATATAGTACATTAAGAACTACAAATCACGAGACACAAGGCTTTGAAACATAATATGACTGATCAAACACTACACTACATCATGTGCCCCTTTCATTTTAAAGGAGTTTGAGAAGGATTCGGTGAGACAGGGGTAGAATTTGAAACGCTATTGACTTCATGCATATCACAGCAAATGAACTCCAGGACTCGTTTGACAAGTTTCATAGAACTGGAGTTCTATGTCATTTGCAAAGCATCCTCTCTCTTTCTACCATACACTACATGACAAAAGAAGAGAGATAAGACACTACATTACTCCTTCATTCTCGTAATGCCACTTAGGCACTGAGAATGTACTCTCATAATGCCACTAGGCACTGAGAATATGACACCTGGGGAGGTGTTCTCTAGATCCAGCTTGTGCTCGAGCTGGATGACTACTAAAAGGTGACACCTAGGCAGGTGTTCCCTAAATCCAGCTCAACACAAGCTGGATGACTACTGTAGCGGCTTGTGCAGCCACTTCATAGTGCACTGAAGCTTTACCCCCTTCAGAGGCCACCTGCGTTACACTACTGTAGGCAGAAACCACATCTACACTACTGTAGGTGGAGACTGCATCTACACTATTGTAGGCAGAGGCTTGCATCTACACTACTGTAGACAGAACCTGGAGGGAGCTGCTTGCAGCCCTACTACAGTAGCTTGTAGATCTGGACTATAGTTAGTTAATGACAAAGATTGAAGGGAGATGTGTCAAAATCAAGCATGCTGGGAGTGTCTGAAACCAGCTTGTAGTTTTTTTTTTTTTTTTAAAGTGCATATGGTTGTAAGTACATACTTACTTAGTTACATATGGTGACTTGCTGTGGCAGGAGCATGACTCGGTGTCACTTTTTCTGAAAGTGACAAGTTGTCACTTTTTTTTTGAGTGGCTTACAAGTGACTCTGTGTCACTATGGGCTCACTTTGTGTAAAGTGACCCAAGATTCTGTGCAGTGTAAAACACAAGTGAAAATTATGTATGTCAACCACATGCACCACTGTGGCAGGTGTTGTGCAACCAGAAGTGTGGTTGGAGACCTGTCAGGTGGCAGTGAACCTTCTGTCAAATACACCATCACCTGACCAGTGCCTGTTCAATAGCTGGCCAACCTGGCCTACACCTGTTGATCACAAGGGCCTGGGGGACATCGTCAGACCTGTTGGCTTTGCCCACAGGCCTGGTCATGTCCCACAAACCCACATGTTGACCACAGTACACTCAGCTTGTCCTTGGATGGATGTGCTGACTGCCAGTGGTACACAGTGGCACAGCTGTGTGCCACAGGTGAACACCACAGTGGCACAGATCAGTGGCACATGCCCAAATGACTCACCTTGGGGATGTGTTCCCCATATATCGATGAGGAAGCTGGGCAAGTCATTTGAAATAGTTGCCATGCTCAGGGAGATGGAAGTGATAGGCCCATACATGGCCTACACATGTTCAAAATGGAGTCCCTACTTTAGTGTGTCCTTTGACTTTGAGGGGCTGAGACACAACTTGACATGTTTGGAGCATGTGTAGGAGATGTCACAAAAAAGGCTTTACATTGTCTGAGATTGGCTTCCACTCCAACATTGGACTTTTTGTCTCTTGAATCTTACACCTTGCTTTTTCAATGTATGAAAGGCTTGGGGTGGGCTTGAAGTCCTAAGCACCTGAGGTTGAGATGAGGGGTCGACTGAGGCTGGTTGAAGAAGACTTCCATCTCCCTCAAGTTGTGTCAGGTCTGCATAGTATTAGCAGGTACTGAGCTTAAATGATACTTTAACCAAGTATTTTGTGAGCACCTTGCTTCTGTCTGGCAAGATAGCTTACTAGAGAATGGTGGAAACAGTTATGGGCACAAAGACCAAAAAAGAAAATGGGTTCATAGACTATCCCAAATGCCCAGGACTACTCCTGCAAGCCAGATGGGCACTGGACTGATCTATGCTAACTAGATATTGGTAGTCCAGTGATGACCAGTGCAAATCCTTACCTTGCACTATTGTTG
>MU167446.1:35675-47496 GCA_015951145.1 Cronartium quercuum f. sp. fusiforme G11
CAGGACCTGTTATTTGGCTCCTGTCATAAGTATACTATGCTTATGACTCTTGAGACTGAGCCTGAGATGTGATTCCCTTGTTACACTTACTTATTACATATGTAATACATATGGTATGCTCTGCTTCTTCATATGTTCTTACTTGTTACACTTGTAACACCTATTACATATGTAATACACATGTTACATTATATTCCTTCATATGTACTCACATATTACACATGTAATTCATATGTTACACTATGTTTCTACATATGTACATTGTCTAGTTTCAGTTCATGGGAATGTTCTGGAGTCCTCAGGGCTGACAATATCACTATCACCAAGGGGTCCTAGAGAGAGGTTGCAATCCTCCTATTGTTTGGTTGAGTTGGACTTCTATTACTAACACCTGATGGACCTTTGCACTATTGAGCTGATATATTCTATGGAAGATATCCTCAAGTGTGCGAGTGGTTCAATTTGGTGGTGGTGGTAGAAAGTGAGGAGAGAGGCTCACTGCTGAGCAGGAAAGGAGGGTTTATATACCTTTCAGGCTCTCTCCTCCTCACTCTTAGGATATGGCCTGGCTTGTGGTTCCAGCTCATGCTATTACACAGCCATGTGGGCCAGTTTGTGGTTTTGTTACTCTAGTGACAGGGCCTGCTAATTGGCTCCTGTCCTAAGTATATTATGCTTATGACTCTTGAAACTGAGCCTGAGGTGAAGTTTCATGTTACTACATTAGTGTTACATATGTATTACACTATGTGCTCTATATGTAATACCTATGTTACACTTTGTACATTGTGTATTACATCTTGTTATACATGATTACTGTGTATAATCATGTTTATTTCAGTCTATGGGACTGCTTTGCAGTCCCCAAGGCTGACACCTAGAGTAAGCAGATTCAGAGGAAGGGACAGGACTAAACAAGGGTTATTGAAACAAAATGGACAAGGGAACCTTGGATGAGGTACAATATTCACCCCATAGTACAAGAAATCACTCAGGAGAAGGTAAATAGGATACAAATGAGGTGAATTACTTGGTGTGGAGAACATATTCAGCTAACAAAGGAAAGATCTTTGGGGTGTCTAATAAGGCCTTCATTGAGTATAAATCTGACTTCAAATTCTTCTTCTTGACCTTGTGTCTAAAATTTTGTCACTGAGTGGTGTATTTCTTACAATATAGTAAGAAATGTGTCATCATTTCTGGTACTTTGCATGTCAAGCATAAGTCTGAGTTGGTTAGGTGAAGCCAGTATAGGTAATCATTAAGAGAGTTGTGGTTCAATCACAATTAAAATGGAAGGTCAATGAGGGTGGGTTGGTGGGTTATACAAAGGTATCTGGAGATACATTCCTATATGTAAAAGTAAATATATATGTCTACTTTTACATATATATATATTTTTGGACATATTGTCCAAAAATTGGTTTACCAAAGGCCAATTTTTGAGACATATATATCTATGTCTTAGGCATATATATGTCTAAATTACATGTATGTATGGCACATATACTTTTTGCTGAACACAGCATACACTTTTTCAGTGTCACCTCCTCTTGCTCATTTCTTCTTTAGTCACCACTCTCAATGCATCCTGGGCTCCTGGATACCATCACTGTCAGCTTGGGCATATTATGAATGCACCTATAATAACCCATAAGCTAACAGAAATCACATATGTACACTGTAAAAGAGCATATGTACACACTGCCAAGATATTTGTATCGGATGGGCCTATCCGATGTTCTATCACCCCAAGATATGCAATGCAGTGTCAGTAGGATTAGGTGCGATGGAATTACTATCGGTATCTAATGCTCTGACACCATATTGCAGTGTAATTCCATCGCACCTAATCCTACTGACACTGCATCACATATCTCAGGGTGATAGAACATCGGATAGGCCCATCCAATACAAATATCTTGGCAGTGCTTGTTAGCACATGGCACTTTGATGCTCAGGGCTGACACTTGTAGTTGGGCCAACAACTACCTGCAGAGTTTCTATCCTGAATATAGAGAGTGAGGGTTGTTAATCCTCCACTGGCACCTTTGGTCTATATTCTAGCTCTTTTTTGTTCCACTCCTTGGTGAGACTTCTATGACACCAAGGGATCCTGGAATGAGATAGCTAATCTCCTATGGGGTTGGACTTTTGTTACTCACACCTATTGAGCTTTACACTATTGAGTAGATATATTTCTTATAGAAAATATCCCCAATGTTTGTGTAATTTGCTCAATTTGGGTGATTGTGTTAAAAGTCGGGGGAAAGTCCCTACTCTTGGTCAAGGGGAAGGATTTATATACCTTCATGTTTCTTCCTTCCCTTACTTCTGGTCCTTGGGCTGACTTGTGGTTCTCATTATGTTAGTACAGGATTACCTGGTCAGCTTGTGGTTGGTCACACTTGTAACAGTGCTATGTGTAGGCTCCTGTCATAAGTCTACTATGCTTATGACTCATGAAATTGAGCCTGAGTCATAGTTACTAGTGTTACCTGCTTAAATTCTCATGTTACACTTCTTTATTTATATGTAATACTTATATTACACCTGCTTACTATATATAATCATGACATGTCCAGTCTGTGGGACTGCTGTGCAGTCCTTAGGGCTGACACAGTGAGACACCAGGATTCATATAGACAAAAAGACAGCAACAGACTGGCTGTCACACAAGAAACATCATACACCAATCACTGCCAATATATTTTCATCGCATGGAAGCTTGCTATGTAACATAGCATGTCTTCATGTGATACTATGGACCATTTTTCAAGGTCCCTACCTTGGAAAATAGACCTATTGCATCGCATCTTGGCCTGCTATGTAACATAGCATGCCTCTATGCAATGCAATTTTCTTGGCAGTGAATGCAATTGCTAGACACTGGATGACATGATGACTACAAGATTTCATGAACATGCTCAATCCCTGCATTGTCTTGAGTTTGAAGTCCATCAACACAAAAGTGTACAATAACACCTCTCATACTTTCCCATCCCTCTCAGCTCCAATTTGACATCATTGTGGTTCAACTAATTTCTGCATTCACTCTGCTACCAGTTAGCTATTTTTTGTCTCTTTTTTGTATCTATTTTTTACTAATTTATGTTTTCATTTCTTTGTTGTATCTTTCATCATTTGGTTTATCTTGTATCATCAGAATTGCCTGATGATGAAAGTACTCTGGCTCAAACTTCCAAGAGTCACTATTTCCAGATTGCTTGAGCCCAAGGAGTTTGAGTCCAAAGAGGGAGGGTGTGAGAGTCCTGCTTCTGTCAGGCAAGACTCCTCACTAAAAATGACAAGGTGACTATGGGCACAAAGGCCAGAAAAAGAAAATGGGTTCCTTTACTATCCCAAATGCCCAGGACTATCACCTGCAAGCCAGATGGGCACTGGACTTATCTAGAACTAAACTAGATATCTGGCAAGTCCAGTGATGACCAGTGCAAATCCTTTCCTTGCACTACCTAGTGGTCAGTCCCAGCCTCAGGATTTATCCTCTACTTATTCTTTCACTCTTGAGAACCCCTCAGCAAGAGCAAATAGTAAGTAGTGAGGAAAGGCTCTAGCTTTGCACCTTGACAGACCACAGAAATAGAGAAACTGATGAATATAAAAGATGAGGACTTTCTGAAGATGAGAGTGAATCAACAAACTATTTTATAATAGTAATTGACTATGAGTTCTCCAAAAATATAGAAAGTCCAGAATATCTTTTATAGTTATTCAGACAGTTTGAAGTTTATTTTAATGATGCAGATTTTTCTCCTCCTGTAGAGGTCAGATCCATCTTTTATGTTCTTACACTGCCAAGATATTTGTATCGGATGGGCCTATCCGATGTTCTATCACCCCGAGATATGCGATGCAGTGTCAGTAGGATTAGGTGCGATGGAATTACACTGCAATATGGTGTCAGAGCATTAGATACCGATAGTAATTCCATCGCACCTAATCCTACTGACACTGCATCGCATATCTTGGGGTGATAGAACATCGGATAGGCCCATCCGATACAAATATCTTGGCAGTGAGGACCACCAGACTTAACCCCCAATCTAAGGTGGGAAGAAAGGTAGTCTTCAAGGTACTAGAGGACATGGAATGCGAGGGTTAGCCTGAGATGTGGTTCAATTGTTACACTTACTTATTACATATGTAGTACATATGTTATGTTCTGTTTCTACATATGTTAATTACTTATCAGACATATAACACAGATTACACATGTTACATTATGTTTTCACATATGTACATGTCTGGTTTCAGTCTGTGGGACTGTTATGCAGTCCTCAGGGCTGACAAGGGCAGGTGAACTTTGTTGAGGTCGGCACCCGCCACAGCCATCTTGACTCTCTCAGGTGAAAATGTGCAAGGCCTTAGACACAACCGAGGGGGCGCGCATCGAGCTTTCAGCGCGCCCCTTTCACCGGGGACTGGCGCCCACCAAAGCCTGGTGGGCTTTTTCTAAACTTTTCAGGTTGATCATAAGTATCACCATTCCCTCTCTCTGTTTCATCGAGAATCAGATGGCTTCGATCCTTTATCGCGGTTTGTCTGGTAGAGATATATGTTAGCTCTTAGGTTTCTTCTTACTCCCCTAAGGGGCTAGAACTAAATTTTAGGTGTTATAGTGTGAAATGTAAAAACAAAACGCACTCAAAAAAAAAAAAAAAAAAAAAAAAAAAAAAAAAAAAAAAAAAAAAAAAAAAAAAAAAAAAAAAAAAAAAAAAATCAGATGGCTTCCTCATCCGACGACTCTAGTCCAGTAAATCAGTTGCACTTTGTTATCCAGGATGACTGTTACAAACATCTCTATCGCCGCTCAAACAACCTCGATCTCGTGTTCGAGCGACCGCAACGGCTTCGCTTCGTCAATCTCGGTCTCGCCACTGCCCTCGCCTGGCACCAGTCCACTAACCCAATCGAGTGTCACCAGCCTGCAGCTATCTCAGACGCGCCAGGCCCGTTTGCCCTTATCAGCTCACCCAAGCTCATCGTCTCCCGTTCTACGCGTCGCATATCCACTTCAGACCCCGCTGTTCAGGTCATCCACGCTTCACCTGAGCAACTTATCCCTTCACCATCCGCCTTCCCCGCTGCTGATCCTCATCCGAGTCTGTCCGACCAAGCAAGTTATCTAGACCACCTTGTCCGTCTCTGCCGCCAGGCTCATATTCATCATCAACTCGGCCGATCTGAGATCCCCAAACACCTACCCCCAGGCGACCTGTGAGTGTGACCGGTCTATCACCCGATCTTCAAACGCTCGCTCATTGGTATCATCCAAACACGTTGTGCTTAGCTATCTTTCTACCGGCACCGAGTATGCGGTTCTGGGCGCAGTGGGAGCCTGCTACGACGCCTTGGATTCGATCTTTCGATTGAAAAGTCAAACGACAAAGTCCTTCGTCAACATTCGACCTCCAGGGCATCACTGCACGCCGACTGAACCCATGGGCTTCTGTTGGCTTAACAATATCCTTGTCGCTTGCATGCATGCTCACCTAACTTATGATATCGATCGTATCTGCATCCTTGACATTGATCTCCACCACGGCAACGGAAGCCAGCAGATCGTTTGGGACCTTAACGCGAGCATTGGCTCAAAGCTCAAGCTGAGCTACAGTTCCATCCATGATCTCAATTCATATCCCTGTGAAGATGGCGATCCAGAGAAAATTCGAGATGCATGTGTGAATGTCTGTCAGGCTCAATCAGTAAACCAATTCATTCAAAACATCCACCTCGAGCATTGGACGGACGAAGCAGACTTCTTCGATCGCCTCTATCCGTCTTTCTGGAACCGGCTACAAGCCCACATGCTTACCTTTCTCACGCTCACCCATGCGGAACCAGGCCGAACGATGATCTTTGTAAGCGCTGGTAAGCTTTTTTTTTTTTTTAAAAAAAAAAAACTTCTGCTCACAAATTGGTTTCAGCCAAACTCAAGCCTTTAGCTGACTTTTCTTCTAGGTTTCGATGCCTGTGAGCATGAGACAGAGTCCATGTCACGTTACGGCATGAAGCTCCCTACGGCCTTCTACCACCGCTTTGCCCGTGACCTCGGAGCCTTTGCTAACGCTCACGCTTCAGGCCGCATTCTTTCCGTTCTCGAAGGCGGATACAGCGAGCGCACACTGGTAGCTAGCAGTCTAAGTTACATTCTTGGTCTTCTTGCCAGTGAAAAGCCAGAAATAAAGGAGGAGATAGAGCCTGCATGGGCTCCAGAGCTGGTTACACAGGTCTCGGACGGGGTTCTACGTCAGTCTTCTTACGCGACCGATGACGAACTCGTGGGTCGAATAAAAAAGATTTTTGGTCACCTCGACGGCTTTGAGCGTGCGCGGGCAGAGCTCCGAGCAGAGACACGCAAGGCGGCAAAGATGGGGCTACAGGTACCACCGCCAGTAGCGGACACAACCGGTCGCATGCGACTCAGGAGCGGTCGCCTGGCGAGCGGGACCGGTGGTGAGAAGGCTGATACAGTGGTGGTGACGACGACGACAGGGTCAACAACCACTTCAGCGGACAGTTCTATCGAGGGAATGTTTGAAAAACTCTCAATTGCTCATCCCAAGACGACAGAGGAGGGTGGAAACCGTGAAAGCCAAGATGCGGGCCCAGTCAAAGCTGAGCTGAAGGAGGCTCAAAGTGAACCCGAAGCGCTACAAAAATCAATCAAGACTGAGGAGCCAGCCAAGGAAGAAAGTGGGCAGGCTAAACCGCAAAGATTGAAGTTGGTCTGGAAATCCGAAGGGCTCAATGGATAACAAAATTTTCAAAAATGCGCTTGAACATTTCCTTGATTGTATTATGCTTGGGGCTGAGCTGATTTTTTGTTCACCTTGACCTTCTCTCTCTATCTCATTAGTTTTCGTGTTCTATACAGGTGTATGTGTTTCTGCATTTGTCAAATTTTGCTTCGTCTTTTGTAGAAAGTGTGATTAAATTTCACTGAGATGTATGAGTACGCACGGGACGCCCAAGTCTTGGAAAAGTGGTTAGCATACACCCTGGCCGGGTACTTTAGAGTTGTTAGATATGGAGTATCTGATTTTTTTTTTTTCTTTTTAAAAAAAAAACTTCATATCAGGTTGTAACTATTAGCTAGATTCCAAAATTTTGTATTTTGATATTCTTGACTGAGTGGTACCATTATCTATCCTCAAGCTATCCAGTATTATGGGGAAAAAAAAAAAACTTTATTTGAACATCAAAACCCTGATAGGATCAAACGTAAAAGTTGCATAAAAAAATTAAGGTTTAATCAAGAATTTGACATTTCTATATGTAGACTCAACACATTAATTTGGGTAATCTAAGAAAAAAATAAAGTAAAATAATAATAATAATAATGAGATTACTAAAAAGAAGTAACACTACTACATTCTACTGTGACACTGCAAGGTTCTATTATAACTTAAAAACTCCATTCCTATAGTTTTTGTTTAACAGATACAGATGAAATTACTCTCTCAAATGTGTAGTGACCGACACCCACTCAGTTTGATGAGTCAAAATAAAAATATAACGATTTAGGAAACTAGAAAGAGGTCCCTGAATGTGTTATATAGAGGCTCAGGAGGTTTAGGAGGAAAGGGTAGAGCCAACAAGAAAAGCTTATTATCATTCACAATATAGCTGTGGACTGAGGTGTAACAGTAAAAGAATCATGTTTTTTTTTTCTCGCCACATAGACAAAAGTAGACTGCTGAAATGGAGGGAAAGAAGAAATTTGAAATAAGGTATATTCACTTGTTGAATAGAATTGGCTTTTGAAAGCTTATCACACCAATAAAATTTGCACACGATTGTTTGATTGAGAAAGTACATCCGCACATCTCCATCAAAAACAATAAGCCAATCGGTTTTACAAGCCTATGAGGTCTACAACAGTACACATAGGAAGGGAACCTGTTAAAAAGATTGGATGGTACACCCTTTCCTCAAAAAAAAAAAAAGTAAAGAACTAAAAAACTTGTTGAGGTAAAAGGATGTTGCAAAATGGAAGGAAATCCCTGGCGGTAAAGAAGGCAATCATGCGTTTTGTCCGTTTATCTGCCAAAAGTCGACCCAAGGAAAACAGACAGAGAAGTCAGCGATGATTTCTCAAGTCTATAAAGTGTCTCTTGCTTTCTGTCAAATCTCGGCGGGCAGGGAACCGACTCACCTGTAGGAGTTCGACCTCGAAATACAGGGTGGCGTTTCCGGGGATGATAGGTGGATAGCCGCTTGGTCCGTAAGCCTGTCCAAAGACGGTCGGAGGGGGGGTGAGGTGAGCTAGTGTTTGTTGGGAAGGATGACGATGAAGAAACTGGGAGAATCAGATGTGAAACGGAACCAACAGTGTGAGGTGGGCATCGCAAGATGGCCTTTTGGCCCAAGCTTAATTGGATCACGCCTTCATCCCAAGCTTGAATGACTTGACGAACACCGATTTGGCACTCGAAGGGCTACGAGCAGCACGCACATTCAAAACGAAAAGCAAAAGAGTACGTCAGAGAGAAATCAAACAGATTCCAAAAACTAAACCACTCACACGACCACGATCACGCGATGAATCAAACTTTGTCCCATCAATGGATTCCAGAGTTCCCACATAATGAATCTGGACGCGGTCACCTGGTTTGGGGAAGTTCTTCTTGTCACCCTCCTAAATCACCAGTGGTAACCAGGTCAATTATAGTCAGTAAGCGGAAGTGTGAGTGGGTGATAATGGATATCAATTCCCGAATAAAAAAAAAAAAAAGAGATATAAAAAGAGATAAAACAACAACAACAGATATAAAACCAGGACAAGAAGGGAAAACGCAATAGGAAAAAAAGTTTGTTGAGCGCCATATTCGTGAGACGACTATTGGAGGACAGGTAAGATGTCTACTCTAAGGACCAATGCTTTGGTGCTATGAATGAGATGAAAAGGGATGGCCCATATCCTCAAAAGCGTCTCGACTACCTAAGGTGACTCGCAAACCAAGCCACAGAGGTCCGAGTGGAAACGGTACATATCACTATCGCTCTGCTCACCGAGATTGTTTGGATGGTAACTCCTTCTTTGCCACCGGGGGACGAAACAGCCGATGGTCTGTATGGTGGGTGGTCAGCGACAGAGGATGATGAGCAGTGGGGAGGAGAACAGGAGATTGAGGCCCAAAAATGACGAACGACATGATGATGATAGCAGCAGTATAGTAGTGATGGACTCGCAAATGTTACAGAAGTGACGATAGTGTGATGGACTGGTGGATTGGATTGGATAGATTGGATGGATTGGATGGATTGGGTGGATTGGATGGATGGATGGATGGATATGAACTGTGTGGAGAAGAAGTACAGGAGAAGGGGGAAAAACGAGACGGTCAACGGATCGAAAGTCAGTTTTGGATAGTCGCGTTTGCCGAGAATTGATGATCCCCATCCCGAAATCTGATTTTGTTCTCATCATTTTATTTCAACACTAAAAACCGCGTACATTTCGCCATCGATCCGTTCCATTTCGCCGGTCGATCGGAGTTTGTCGACTACTGTACATAAACGCATATGATATGGTCAATCACCCAGCGGCTTACGTACCCGACCGAATATGACTTACTGGCTCCAATCTGTACACTTAATCGGACCAATACATATGTAACTACCAAAGCTCTGATCCATCGCGGGTCCAAATCTCATTTTCGAGGCTTCATCTGATGCTCTAAAATAAAAATCTAATTTAACTAAAATCCTACTGCTCTCCTTGACATACATACGTCCCATCCCTCTCATTTTTTTTTTTTTTTTTTGCAACGGCGCTGTAGCGATACAATCCTGATAAGATAAAATATGTGGATGATCGATTCAACTTCCGATCAGCAACCATCTTTTATCGGAATACACAACCTATCAAAGTCAATCCATGAGAAGGCCATGCAGAGCCGGTCCGGAGTCGTGAAGCCGGTTCAAAGTGCTAACACAGAAGTGATGGGCAGTATAGCTGTATACTGTATAATATTGTCTTATACAGGATGACTTGACTTGGCTTGCCTTTGACTCAAAAAAAGAGGGACCTCTTTCAACATCGATAATCAAGTGTCCTTTCAGAACCTCACCCATACTGTAATTGTTGTGCAATGGTCATGATTTGTATTATTCAATTTTTGTTCTCTGCTGTCATAAATCGCTCACAAGTACTTTTTTGTAACTGAGCCGATCGGCTTCCGATGTCGGTTCATACACTAAATGACGACCAACACTTAACAATCTGATTAGTCAGTCACAGTCTCAGTTGACAGTTATCGCGGAGATACAATAAGTATCGAGTTGACTCACAATCATCAGTCAAAAGAGATAGTGTACTGCAGTTTCGAAAATGAATGTCCCTCCTGAGAGATTTTTTTTTTTTTTTCATTCCCGCGGGGCATTATCTGAACCCGACTTGGACCTACGTGGAATCGTCAAATTAACAGCCAGCCATCCCATCCTCCTTTTCTGGCACCTCACATTCACATCCCTTCACTGCAGCTCACCAGCATGTCACCCAACTGCAATGCAAGCACCTCAAAGACCCTGATCAACCAAGCCAGAAACATCTCTCACCCTTACCTTCAAGCCCGAGCTCAACCCACTACATGAAGCCCATATGCACATATTCAAGCCCCCGGAAGTTGATTTCAGTCCATCAATTTTTTTCCACCAGCTCAAGCCTCGAGATCAGCCACAAACCAAGCCAAAGTAGTCAGGAATGAAGATGAGGGTATGTAACTAGGATTATTCATTAAAAAACACCCCATTTTGTTAATAACACCCTCTATCTAGGAAACTTGAACCCAAGGTGTTTGTCAAGTGCCAAGCTCACATTCATGGTCCACATTGAGGTACATTTACCCAATGGTGAAGATGAGGATGATGACAAGCCAACTGTGCAGAAAAATGCGAAGAAGACTCCAAAGGCTTCCAAGGAGGCCTCTGGAAACTATATGACTTACAAGAATGATCATCCATGGGAGGTTTCTGTCAGCCCCTGAGTACTTCAGAAGTACCATGGAGCTGCAAATGTTAATATAATTATATTCTTATCACACCTCATAGCTCAGTTTTGAGAGATGTAATTAAGAATCCACTGTACAACTGAATTAAAAGTGTATATTATGGCATGATTACATATAGAGTAACCTGCTGTAAACCACAAACTCAAACTGTAATAACATACAAGATGTTATGTACTAATAATAACAAGACATAGTAAACTTTTCCCTTGTAATGAGTGTATGCTAATAAAGGATAGTGGATAAGAATATAAAAGATGGATCTGACCTCCTCTACAGGAGGAGGAGAATCTATATCATAAAAATAAACTTCAAACTGTCTGATTACTATAAAAGATATTCTAGACTTTCTATATTTTAGAGAATTCATAGTCAATTACTATTATCAAATAGTCTGTTGATTCATTCTCATCTCAGAAAGTCTTCATCTTTTTGTATTCATCAGTTTTGTTATTTCTGTGGTCTGTCAAGGTGCAAAGCTAGAGCCTTTCCTCACTACTTGCTATTTACTCTTGCTGAGGGGTTTTCAAGAGTGAAATAGTAAGTAGAGGATAAATCCTGAGGCTGGGATTGGCCACTAGACAGTGCAAGAAAAGGATTTTCATTGGCTATCACTGGACTTGCACTGCCAAGAAAATTGCATCGCATAGAGGCATGCTATGTCACATAGCAGGCCAAGATGCGATGCAATAGGTCTATTTTCCAAGGTAGGGACCTTGAAAAATGGTCCATAGTATCGCATGAAGACATGCTATTTTACATAGCAAGCTTCCATGCGATGAAAA